>JAIUZE010074845.1:32862-49767 GCA_022085475.1 Heliosperma pusillum
CATATCAATGTGAGGAAATTTCTTCTTTTATATAAATGTCTTTATATTTGCATGCATGTTACATAGATCATTAAATACTAAATTAACAAGTAATTTAGTAACTAATTAGAGGAGTCTAATTAAGGTCTATGGACTTTCATGTGGTTTGAGAGAGAATAGAGTAGAGAGAGAGTGGTAGATTTCTGAAATGATTAGGGTTTGGGTGAGGTAGGGAGCTTTTATATCACCCTTTCATTTTTTGGTTTAATCTTGACCTTTCCTTTGTTTGATCTAATGACTCAGATTAGGACTCATGGACTCAAATAAGGAAGGTGGACTTATGTGATCCCATTTCTATATATATATATATATATATATATATATATATATAGAGGCAAGTTATAATGAGTCCACCTTTAAAATTGAGTCCATGAGTCCTCATCTTTGCCTTTGGATGAAAGAGATGGAGGGACAAGGTTAGAACAAGATGGAGGGCTAAGATTAAAAGAAAAATGAATGGACAAGATTAGAACACAATGGAGGGACAAGATTAGAACAAAATGAGTGGGTTTTATTGACTTTCACCTACATTACGAGTGTAACTTCAACCATTAATTTTGTAACTTCAACCATTAATTTTGTAATTTCAAGCTAAAATGTGATTTTGACTATATAAAATTGAATTTATGTAACTTTAAACAAGTTTATGTGATTTTAGACTTTTTATGAGTATAACTTCAGTCATTACGAGTGTAATTTCAACCTTTTTTGGTGTAACTTTAAATAAAAATGTGATTTCGACTATATAAATTTGAATTTATGTAAATTTAAGATAAGTTTATGTGATTTTTGCCTTTTTATGAGGCTAACGTTAGTCATTAAGAGTGTAACTTCAACTATTATTTTTGTAACTTTAAACTAAAATGTGATTTCGACTTTATAAATTTGAATTTATATAATTTTAAAACAAATTTATGTGATTTTAGTTTTTTTTATGAGTATAACTTCAATTCTTAATTGCGTAACTTTAAGTCAAAATATGATTTAATTTTAACATTTTTATAAGTGTAACTTTAACCTTTAGTGAAACTTTATTTATTAATTGTGTAACTGTAGTCAATTATAGTGTAACTTTATACTAAAGTGAGATTTAATATATTAATTTGAATTTTTTAAGACATGTTTAGGTAACTTTAGTCTTTTCTAGTGTAATTTCAGTCCATACTAATGTAACTTTAGTTATTAATAGCGTAACTTCAGTCCTTAATAGGGTAACTTTAGTCCATAACTGTGCAACTTTAGTCCATAACTGTGCAACTTTAGTCCATAACTGTGCAACTTTAGTGCATAATTGTGCAACTTTAGTACATAATTGTGCAACTTTATTACATAATGATGTAACTTTAGTACATTATTGTGCAACTTTAGTACATAATGATGTAACTTTAGTACATAATTGTGCAACTTTAGTACATAATGATGTAACTTTAGTACATAATTGTGCAACTTTAGTAAATAATGATGTTACTTAAAATCTGGAAAAAAATATATATAAAAAAATGAGATCTTACATAAAAATAAGTGAATCGGAAAAAAAAAATGGTAGATCTGGAAAAAAAATATATAAAAAAAATGTGATAAGGAAAAAAAACTTATATAAAAAAAAGATCTTAAATAAAAAAAAAACATGAAAAACAAAAAACATGAAAAACAAAAAACAAGATCTGAAATGGTGATGGTTGTTTTTCTAACCCTTTTTTTTTTTTTAAAATGATGTAACTTTAGTCCGTAATTGTGTAACCTTAGTACATAATTGTGTAATTTTAGTCCATAACTGTGTAATTTTAGATCTAAACATAATTAATAACCCACCAACAAAAAAAATGAGAACAAAAAAAAATAAAAAACGAGATAAAAATAAAATAGATATCATAAGAAATTCAAAAAAATGAAAAACGAAAAAAAAGAAGAAAGAAGTGAATCTGAAAATAAATAAATTAGATCTAGAAACAAAAAATACATAATGAAAAAACAAGATCTAAAATAAAACCAAAAAAACATACAAAATCAGAAAAAAAAAAAAAAAAAGAGAAGAGAGGAGGCGGAGGGATGCGGGGGAGGGATGCGGGACAGGGGGAGCGGAGGAGGGAGGAGGGATACGGGGGAGGAGGAAGGCGGCGCAGGGGAAGGCGTAGCAGGGGAAGGCGGCTCAGGGGGAGGCAGAGCAGGAGGGGCGGCGCAGGATGGCGGAGCAGGGCGGCGACATGGGAGCGGGGAGGAGGGAGCCGAGAAGAGCAGTGGAGCGACGGGCGGCAGGGGAACGGCGGCAGTGCAGGGGAGCGACGGCCGGCAGGCGGCGGTGGAGGGGTGGGCTAGGTGGTTGTCGGGTTTTGTGAGTGAGGGAGAGGAGGTGGTTAATTTTTTGGGTTTTTGTTTTGGGAGGTAGAGAGAGAAAGGAGGTAGAGAGATAGTGGTAAATGTGAAAATGATAAAAAAGTGGTGAGGGTTAGGTATAAGTAGTAGGGTTTGAAAGGATTGGATTTGGTCTGTCTCACAATCTTGGCCATCCATTTTGTTTTAATCCTAACCCTTCATCCTTTAGATCCAAGGGCTTGGATTAGGACTCAAGGACTCAAAGGGAAGGGGGAGACTCATTTGAACCCACCTATATATATATATATATTGATTCTAACTAAGACGGTTAAAGTATTGGACTTTGGACCACCTAATTTTTTTTAATGAATCTTCTCTATTCTCTTAGAGAAGAAAATGTTTATTTTTCATATTTGTAAGCATAAGGACAATCAAATGTCGTAAGAGCTTTATTGAAAGGATTTTTAAAACAATGCTAAGAAAATAAGTATTTTTCGTTTTCGGTCGGGTTTAAAAATATTTTTTAAAATGGTGTCCAGGTAGGCTCGGATTTCGCGAACCAAAAACATGGAGGAAACACGCCATTGGCAATGGCGTGTTTCTAGTGAGTATGAAAATGCAAACTTACATAATGAACTAAAAGCAAACACGCAATTGAGAATGACGGGTTTTCTAGAGTAGACATATACAATTTATATTTTCTTTTAAATATTTTTTTTTCAAAAAAAAAATTAAATTAAAGAGACGCCATAGGCAATGGCGTGTTTCCTCCGTGTTTTGGTTCGTAAACTAAGCTTACGTGGACGCCATTTTGATAAACACTTTTAAACCCAACTCAAAACGACAAATACTTATTTGTTGAACATTATTTTAAAAATGCTTTCAGTTTTATTTAGCATATACTAGAAGGAAGAAAAGGGGGAGATAAGATATTGTTTTATATTTTTCATGTAAAATATTAGTAAGGCATTACATCACTCATATATATGAATATACTCCCTCCGTCCCGGTCAATTGTTGTCCTTTTATTGTAGCACAAAGACCAAGGAAAGAGTAGAAGACCATTTGTGGTACCACTTAGTGGATGACAAGTGTACATTAGTCCAATTGGGTTATCAAATTACTCATGAAAACCTTTTTAATATAGAAAGGACAAAAATTCACTAAGACACCTTAATAAAGAGTAGGACAACAATTAACCGGGACGAAGGGAGTAGGTCTTAGAAATGATCTCCAATTCCTTACTTTAAAAAAACAAAAAACACATCCATATTATTTTCATTCCATTGTTGTAAATTTAAATGTAACATCCGATTGGGTGTTAAGTAAGCTAGCTAGCCCACGAAACACAAGTTATTATTCGAATATAAACCTTGTAAGTGAAAAACACCATGGACCAACAATGTATAAACGAGCCATGACCATGTAAGACTGATTGACGTGGGATTGTTGCACACCCTTCGAGCAACAATATTTATAAAACTCGGTACCAAACTAATGAATGTAGTAGGGTAAGGAGATCGATCCACAGATACGGTTAGGATTGGTGAATTGGTTTCGGTTTGGTTTAGTCTAGTTGACAATTTCAAAGTTTATGTTTTCTAAGACAACTAAAATAACGAATACAATAAGCAAGCAAACAATAAAGCAGATAAAAATGACTAATTAAGGGATTTAGGAGAATTAGGGAGTCAGATCCATGCGCTAACTCCTAGGACGAGAAAGACTATCCAACCCATAAAAGGTATCAAGAAAGATAGTGGGACGGTATTTCGACTCGAGCTAACCCAACCAACCCTTAGCCTAAACTCCTAACTCAAGAAAGTCATCTAAAGAAAGGTGTTGACCTCGAAATTTCTTACTCGGTCAAATTTATAATTACCCGGGTCCAATTGTCACCCGAACCGAATAATTCACGGAACCCTTGGAAGATTAATTCAAGTCTCTAAAATGGTAAAAATGGAAGCTTAATCATTCAATGGTGGAGCTAACTTAAGAACCTTAATCTCTTTCCCCCTAACAAAAGACTACTCACTAATCATCATGATAAATAAACTAAATAAATTACCCACTAATAACAATGTAATATAAACCTGATTAAAGTAAGAAAAATCAAAACTTGAACTAATAAACATTAAACTAACAAAAGATAATAACTTGATAATAAATAACATTAATGAAGATGGGAAAAAAGAAATTCATTCCAACTTGGAGTAGATCTACAAATTTCTTACATAAAGATTCAATCTTGTACCCAATTAATTAACTAAATTAATATCTAAATTAAATGAAAAGAGATGAAATATATGAGAAAAAAATATAAAAGAGGAACCCACATAATTTTTGAAATTCTAGTCTAAAATAATCTAAGCTAAAGTCGGAGCCCCTTTTAATTTTGGGTTTTTACATGTTTATATGAGACTAGTTTAGAACCCGTGCAAAGTTGCACGGGTGTATATAAATGCATTACAAAATCATGTGTAAATTAGTATATAAGTTCACCAAGATAAAATTGAAGAATATTGAGTATTTTTTAATATATATGGGAATATTTTCAATTGAAAGTCGCATACTAAAAAGGTGGAGAATATGAGGTTGTTTCGGAAGTTGTATGTTTGTTTAATAAGGGTGAGATATAATTTTTAATCAAACATACAAAGTTGAATGATCAATAGTACAATTTAATTGATTTAACATATCTCTAAAACAAATGATTATCAAACTTGGTTTTCGGATAAATACTTGCACACCGTCTAAAATCATTGGTCATATTGCAATCGATAGAAGAATGAAGAATATATTAATGACGATTTTGAGTGGATAAAATCTACCGGTAGTTCTTGTATGAGACGATCTCGCACCGTGAGACAGTCCACTTTTATATTTGAAAATACTCTTTTAATAATTGAATAAATTGAAGGATCTTTTCTAAAAAAGACGTGTTGTTATAGAATCTGTTTATCAATTTACAATTGAGAAAAAATTAATACATAAAATCTCATTTCAATTTCAAAGATGCGTATCCGTCTTAAGTTTAAAACGGGTCAAATAATGACCAATTTTTTAAGATACGACAAACAACTCGTCATTCCATAGACATTTCGTTTTTGTCTTCTCCATTTAAATGGGATAGTACTTAATCTGTTGAAACTTAAAGACAAAAAATCTTAAGGACTTATTATAATTAAATAATGTAGGAAATGAGAAATCACTCCAAGTGATATATAATCACATAGTTGGTCTCTCTTGTGACGGTCACAAGCTTGTGACGGACTAAATGTGACCATTTTATGATAAAAAGTAATCATCCATAAAATGTTACCAGTCACATAATGGTTACATTTTCTAATAGAAATGGTCACATCTAGTCCGTCACAAGCTTGTGACCAAAAATGTCCGTCACAAATGAGAATTTGTATCACAAGAGATGTACGCCTGTACAGTGTACACCACTCTCAATTAGTCACAGCACACCACTCTCAATTAGTCACAGACTCACAGCTGTACACCACTTTAATTAGTCACACTGTAAAACTCATCAAACTATTGTGCAAAAAACGCCCATCACCATCATGATATTTGTATGATCTTAAAAAAAAACAACCTTTATTACATTCAAAAGCCATAAAAATCTCAAATTAAAACAATCAACTCACTCAATTGAGTAAAACTAATGGAGTAAGTAATTAATCTCAATTCAAAATTGAAAGAAGACATGTTACGAAGCTGCTGATGGGTATTGTCTTTAACGGATCGGAAAAGGATTTCCAGATATCATCGAGAAATGTATTTGTCGCCATTATATATAAGTGTTTGTTTAATGTCTAAATATGATCGGTGGTTAGGGATTGCTAATGCATGTTTATTTTTCTGATCTCTTATTTGCTAACTTTATGTAGTACAACAGAAGGGGGAGATCATTTATCGATGAAAAGGGAAAAGACAATCGAGCTAAAAAGACGACCACCGGACCAATAAATATAAGCAAAACTAAAGGTTAGAACATAATCATTTTTATACTTTTCGTAAATTTAGACAATAATATTTATCTTTTTCTTCGTATGCGATGTGCATGCCATTATTTCAGCTTAGTTGTTATGTTTTGGGTGAATCTGAATATATTTCTTTGAATGCTAAGTTTGAACATTTGGTAATGGAATGTGTGTTTGTTATGCATAAAAATGAAATACACAATTCTCATTTAAGACCATCTTGATTTAAGACGGTCGTAAGCAAGACCAGCTAAAATGAAGTAATCATAAACTTAATTCCTTTGGAAAAGTGGTAAATGATCCCCTCTACTTTGCTTGATAGTGATCCCTTCAAAATTCAATGGTGACTTATTGATAATCTGATAGTGTTGTATTGATTTTCCGAAAAAATATTACCGGATAAAATAAAGCGAGGATTGACTTCAATTAAACGCAAAGTAAAAGGGTGCATGTAGGTATGAGAATTCATATGAAAACAATAACTTCTGTTGAAAAAAACATCAATCTCACTTAGTGAAATTGTTAATTTCTAGTGGTAGGCACTATAGATACTACAAATTCTCAAAAACTTCCTTGTAGACTACGTTTTCTGTTGTAACTCGGGAGACCGCAACGTACATTTGACCATGACTAAATACTGGTCTTGGAAGATACAAACCCACATGCGAAAGAGATTGTCCTTGACTTTTAGTCATTGCATAGCAAACCATAATCGGAAATTGTCTTCGCTGAAACTTAATGGGTAGTGTATTGGAATCGGATGGGCTTAAACTCATACGGGGAATGAAAACCTTATGGCCTACGTTTGTGCCTGAGATAATGCTGGCTTCAATTACGTGGTTCCCGAGTTGGGTTACCACTAATCTGGTACCATTGCACAAACCAGCCCTTTGATCAAGGTTTCTCATGAGCATTATAGGAGCACCAATCTTTAACGTAATCTCATGATTGGGAAGACCAGCATGTACAGCAATGAGTTGTTTTGTCATAGTATGAGAGTCTTCACCATATAATAGTCGTTTAGTTCTACTTTAAAGTGAAACATTTCAATTTAAATGTAAATTACGCAATATTTAAAGTAAAAAATAAGGGAAAGAACATTATTCTTAGATGGGTACCAAAATCAAACCAAATGAACGTTGTAGAAAAACGGGATAAATAAGCAAATAGTCACTAACTTAAACAGTAATAATGCCCTAAAAGGTCTAATGTCACTTCTTCAGGTCATCAATCTTCACTGCCACATGCTTCTTTGTCGTGCTTAACTGAGCATCATCCTCAACTTCACATGATTCGAGCAACCGCTTAGTCGGCATGATGTTCGATGAGCTTGTAACAGACTGATCATCCTCGACGGTGCTTTGGTCATAATTCTGGCATAATTTTTTATATTAGAAAATATGAGTTGATACTATTCTAAGCAAAGCCTTCGAGTAATTTTAATTTTCGAAGTGAATCATCACCTTTCCTTTACCATTTTGCACTTCGCTCTCTTCTCGAGAATCCACTTCCAACCCATCTTTCTGACATATTTATGGAAATCAATTTTATGTTAGAGTTGTTAAGTTATTTCATAGTAAATTATATGTTATCTCAACATATACAAACCTGTGATGTATTACAGGTTTCAAGGTATTTTTGGATAAGAGTTGTGTCTTGAGAGAGCTTATTGACACCCTAAGACTTCCAGCCCAAGGTAAGGTTATACTTTTCATCGACCTTGACTTTGAATATAAATCTGCGATTAAGTAATACATTAAGTTCAGTTGGATATGTATCTGATTCCTCTTGCTGTCAATAGAGAAGTTCAATGGTAAATGTTGAAACCTTGCTCGTAAAAAAATTGTACCCTTGAGAAACAATAGTATGCCATTTTGGTGGAAATATGAAGTCATTAACCGTATCACGACTTGAACATTTTAAAACATTATGTGTCACAATTTTTTGTCTTGAACTATTCGTGTATCATAGTATAATCAGATTAATTAAACAAAGTAAAAATGAATTTAGTCATTGTAAATGTATATTCTCATAGTGTAAACGGATATATTTTAGTCATGTGTAAATTAGTGTTGTAGTATATGTTACCTCAGAGTCGATGATAATGAAATCCAGATTACTGGCTTGACTGCTTTCTCCCCAATATTGCTCCCATGAGTAAATTATACGTCCGTTGATATGCCATGACTCCTTGGATGCTGTGATGACTTTGATCATATCATGATTTCTGTTCTCCGCCATTTTTTACGTATAGTGTTTTTTTCTCTGGTGAGTTTAATGTGATGATGGAAAACGTATATATAACTGTTTTGCGATATCTCATTCAGTATTGAAATAATTTTTTTTGTATTTTTTTGCTGTGTATTTGATGATGGACTAAGGAAACAATATATTTTTTGGCATATCATATTGATATTCGGAATATTCTACTGTATATTGAAAGTATATCTTATGTATATAAGAATAAGAATGCTTTTTTATATTTTTTTGCAGTGTATTTGATGATGGACTAAGGAAACAATAAATTTTTTTGGCATATCATATTGATATTCAGAATATTCTACTGTATATTGAAAATATATCTTATGTATATAAGAATAAGAATGTTTTATTTTGGTTAATTATAATATTATAATATAAGCTAAGAGAATAGGGAATATTATAGGTTAAAATTCAATAGGCTGCAAGTGTTTGTATTTGGGCTGTTCACGTGTAAAGCAAGGAGTTGGGCTAGAATTATTACCCAAATTGTACTCTTCAATAGTTAGGCGGGAAAAGCTTTTGTGAGAAGGTTGTGGTTATGACACGTGTACAGTGGTTTCTGTATTATAGTTTTTATATAGATTGGTCATTAAGGTTAGTATGGTAATTAGATAATCTTGAGGGGAAAAAAAGCTGAGATATAAAGCTAACAATCAAAAAAATAAGAAAGAAGCTCCTTTGGCTTATTGCGCCAAAAGGCCTCCACAAACACACATGAACACACTTTTAAAAAACACGCCACATCAGGTAAAATTACACCCGACGGCAACAATGATTTTGCAAAACCGGACGTTATTTCACCTGAATCATAGCTTAGTTGCCTCGAAGGCTTGTTGGTGGCGTCGTTCGAATACGGTGAGCGTGAGCCATTGTGGCTCACGACATCTTCTGTAGGTGCCGCCAATGCTGCTGGTAGCAGGCGGCCATTGATGGCTCAATTGGTGGCTTGTCGCTGAAGGAGGACGCAAGACGGAGCCATGGTGGCTGAAATGCTGCTGCTCGAATAGAAAGAACACAGTGGATGGCTTGAAGGTGTGCGTCGTGATGTTGGTGGCTCCATGTTGAATTGGAGGCGAACTGGTCGGAGCAGCTAGTTGTTGATGGTTGAGGATAGAGGTGGTGACGCCCGGAGACCTGGGCTGCTGATAGCTCGGGTTCAGTACATCCCCAATGTTGTTTCTCGCCTGGTGGTGCATGGGTTGATGAGCGGTGATACTGGTGGTTATTAGATGTTGTCGAGAATGAGCAGGGGAGACGAGAAAGTGGCGACGGTGGTCTGGGCACTAGAGGGTTGCTTTGTGGTTGTAACATCCCCATCCACCAAAGAGCCTTACAAATGCCTTCCTTAGTAAACACAAATGCTACCATCTTGGTTGCCCAAGGTAGATAATATCAAATCGACGATAATGCAACAACAATTATTATAAGCAAACTTTAAAGTGATTACATTGTCTCAACCAATAATAATTTAACTCTCCAAAAGCAAGGTATTCAAACTAAATTGATCATCTACTAACTAAGGACACAACGGAAGCTAGTCTAATCATCAGCGGAATTCCCCTCGTTCTTACGAATGCTCAAGAAAGTACCTGCTAAACTCCTGCTCGCCATTCCCCAATGGATTACAGCTGTTTTTAAAACTGGAAAAGGGTCAGTACCGTCATACATCAATCAACGCATCTATAAAAGTCAAACATCACAGTCAAGTAGCCAATGCCCAATAACCAGTAATAAAAAACAACTCTTACCATAAGTAACCGAGTTTGCTCCGAAGCGGTCACCCCTGCCAGCGTCAGACTGCAGATCTGAACGTCGTACCACCAACTGATGCTAGATCGGAGCACAAGACATCAAAAGCCCCTCTAATCACAACGAGAGTTCCCGAAACATTAATGTGCACATCCCCCTTGTGGCTGGAGAGCCACGAGAGGCGAACTTGGGGTGTGGAACCGTCTCTAGAGTGGACCACCAAAATAGAACCAATAATCATCACAATCACCTTCACAACCACCATAACCATAATCATCATCAATAATCAATGTCAAAATATCATCAACAACAATCATCACCAACAACATCATCAATAACAATCATCAACTATATCGCATCAATCAACATACGAAAAAACTGAGTATGGAAAACGTACCTCAAGGCAATTCCGCAACAATAACAAGCAAGGCAATAATCCTTCTTCTATGAATTCCTCTCCTAAAAATCATACAATTAATCTAAATCAATAATCTATTATAATTACTTAATTCCCAACCCTAACCCAGATTAGGGTTCTTATAAACCTATCCCACAATACCAATTAACATATAGATTGAGATACTTACAACGAGATTGATGCAAAATAATGTCTCCGACAATCAACAATGGCAATCACAAGCTTAGTGATGAATTAGGATGATTATGGAGAGGTTTGAGAATGTTTTAGGGTTTTTAATAAATGTTAAATGATGAAAATATATAAATAACCCTTAATCATCTTAATTCGAAACCGCTCGAAAAACTTGAGAGACCGATGTACTCGGTCGAGTGCACAAGACACTCGGCCGAGTACACTGCACTTGGTTGAGTGCACAAGACAATCGGCCGAGTACACTGCACTCGGTCGAGTGCTCACAACACTCGGTCCAATGCTCACAACACTCGATCAAGTGCTCACAACAATCGGCCGAGTGTAACCAAGGCAGAATGCTGCCCAACTGACACAATCGACTACTCGGCCGAGTACAGCCACCGCTCGGTCGAGTACTCCCTACTCGACCGAGTACCAGACAATCAGAATACAGAGTATTACAGTGGTGGTCCGAGCTCAGGTGGTCGATTGTTGTTAATGGAGTTTTATGATGAATGGGTATGTTGGTTCATAGAAGAGGTTTAATTTAATGAAAGACGAAGGGGAGTGGAATTAATGACAGGATGAATGAAGATGGAGTTTGGTTTATACTAATTGACCTTGACTTTTCTATTTGTTTTGTATTTTTCTTTATTTGACTCGTCTTGACCCGTTTGTCTCTTTTGTTCCTATCTCGTCTTCTTCTCTCCAATTCCTATTAGAATTGAAATAACGAATAACAGCACCAAATTCTACAAAAATAACAACTATTTCCAATAATTATATTGAAATTACTAATTACTACCTATCACATAAAATGAGCTATTAATTAATTAAAGCGCACAAAACCGAGTCAAATATAAGTCTAAATAGGGGTAAAATCATTACTAAAATACTAGTTATCAAATCTCCCCACACTTAATGTTTACCAGTCCTCGAGTAAGCTCATTAAACTAAACTAATGACCCTAATGTTTAGATAACAAATAACAAAAATGATTTATTATAAAATACGAATCGGGTGTAGCTACATTCGTAGCCTTTAAACTCACAACTTGACACTCATGAGAAAAAGTGCCCTCTTGCAAGGCAAGTGAGGTCTTGTTACGAAATTCCGAAATACCATTCATTAAGCACAAACACAATAGAATTGGCCACTTCTAATCAAAATACGCCACCTCCTCATCAAGGCAACTAAGCAAATTCTCATTCAAAAGTCACAATGCTAAAATCTAATCTAAGCATGAAGGATAACAATCAAACACTCCAAAACCGACAGCATCTCGTCGTGCATCTTCTAACCTTGGTTTGGGACTTGTCAATGGGTAAGGTGGAGATGAAGCGAGATCTCTTCCGACATTAGGAACATTATAGACGAGTATGACTCTACTACGGTTGTCTCAACTAAACTTGGCGATAACGTAAATGTGACACCCTCAAATTTGCGGAAAGAAAAAAAATAATTTAAATAAATAAAAGATGAGAATACGTTTCTAATAGGTTCACTTTAGTGAAAATCGGTACATTTTAAAACCGGAACCTACTATTAAATATATTCATCATAAGAAGGTGTCTTAAATAAAAAGGTTCATAACAAAAAGGAAATCATTTTATACATAAAAATATCTGACATATACTCGTTATGTGTCACAATTTTTGACTGTATGCCATTTTGGTGGAAATATGAAGTCATTAACCATATCACGACTTGAACATTTTAAAACATTATGTGTCACAATTTTTCGTCTTGAACTATTCGTGTATCGTTGTATAATCAGATTAATTAAACAAAGTAAAACTGGTTCTATAGTCATTGTAAATGTATATTCTCATAGTGAAGCTTTATTGAAGTTTTCCCGCCTAACTATTGAAGAGTACAATTTGGGTAATACTTCTAGCCCAACTCCTTGCTTTACACGTGAACAGCCCATTACTTTACATACAAACCCTAGCAGCCTATGGAATTTTAACCTATAATATTCCCTATTCTCTTATCTTATATTATTATATATTATAATATTATAAATAACCAAAATAAAACATTCTTATTCTTATATACATAAGATATACTTTCAATATACAGTAGAATATTCTGAATATCAATATGATATGCCAAAAAAAATATTGTTTCCTTAGTCCATCATAAAATACACTGCAAAAAAATATAAAAAAACATTCTTATTCTTATATACATAAGATATACTTTCAATATACAGTAGAATATTCTGAATATCAATATGATATGCCAAAAAATATATTGTTTCCTTAGTCCATCATCAAATACACTGCAAAAAAATATAAAAAAATATATTTCAATACTGAATGAGATATCGCAAAACAGTTATAAATACGTTTTCCATCATCACATTAAACTCACCAGAGAAAAAAACACTATACGTAAACAATGGCGGAAAACATAAATCATGATATGATCAAAGTCATCACAGCATCCAAAGAGTCATGGCATATCAACGGACGTATAATTTACTCATGGGAGCAATATTGGGGAGAAAGCAGTCAAGCCAGTAATCTGGATTTCATTATCATGGACTCTGATGTAACACATACTACAACACTAATTTACACGTGACTAAAATATATCTGTTTACGTTTTACTTATTCAAAAGCACTAACCATTAATATATATATATATATTTATATATACAGGGTACCAAAATCCAAGCTACTATAGCAAAAAGACTTTTCTTCAAATTTAAGTCTTTGGTGAAAGAGGGTGACGTTCGTTATATATCTAATTTCAGTGTTTGTCAAAACACAGGAGAGTACCGAACCACTAGACATCCTTATAAAATAGTTTTGACTGCAAAAACAATTTTCAGTCCCACCACCAATGTCATTATTCCTGATCGTCCAATGGAATTTGCATCATTCAATGATATATTACACCGTAATCTGGACGCAAAATACTTAGTTGGTATTTTTTTTTTCCACAATCATCTATTATATATTATAAAAATTTCACCATTCTTTGAATAACTATAAAGTTGTGCACACAGATGTTATTGGTGAGCTTAATGGTAAAAGTCAAGTAGACTCGACTTCCAAGGATAAACGTACGATGCTGATTGAGTTAGTGGATTGCGAGTATGTACACATAATTGTTGCTCTAAAATGAATGTTAATGTTTACAAATAAAAAATGACTAATATGTCATGTTAACAGGGGTCATAAATTGATCTGTACCCTATGGGAAAAACTAGCTGACCAGATGGCCCGATATACAAGCGAGTTTGACAAAACTAAACACCGTCCCATTATTATCATTCGATATGCCAAGATAAAAGCTTTCCAAGGTAACTTTGTGTATATGTTTTTCACCTTATAAATACTTTTGAACTAACCATTCATTGTCGATGTAGAATCAAACCTATCAAATTCACTTTGTTCGAGGATTTTAGTGGATGCTGAAATACCCGAAGTTCGCAATTTTATAAAAAGGTTCTACTATTTTAACATAATTTGGGCTGTACAGAAAATAAAATTTTTTTCTGGAATAATCATGCTTACCGGATTTACAGGAAGACAGAAGCTGGTCTTAATACTACATCCTCAATGTTAACACATCTTTCAAGTCACTCGGAATCAATCGCGAATGTGCTTTTAGAATTATCTGCTAGACGGACAATTGATGAGATTAGAGAGATCCAAGAGGTATAAGAACTTAACTACTTGGCATTAAAAAAATGTCTTCTGATATGTTATCCCATATGATATAGATGGTAATGTTCGTTTAATGTAGGAGGGATATTTTGTTACCTTGGCGACCATCACAGCAATCGACACGGAATTCAAGTGGTGCATAGAGAGTTGCAAAGCCTGTAGATCTTCAGTGGAGTTAGATGATAAGGGAAAATGGTTGTGTACCGGCAAATGTGAAGGCTACGCTAAAAACGTCATTCTCAGGTATGCAAACAATTTCGACAATCAGCAATTTCATTGCAATATCATAGCAACAGTAATGCAAATATTGTCAAATACATCTCTAATCATACCTTCTTAATAGATATAAGATCAGAGTCAAAGTGGTTGATCATACAGGAAATGCCACCTTCATACTTTTTGATACTCATGCTACTGATTTGATCAAACAATCAGCAAAACAACTCAGAGATAACCAACCTAAGGTATGCAAACAAAACCATTCTTTTAAACTTTTTAATTACTCAAATAAATACACCTTTAATGAACATATTTTGTGTACTTTTGCTGTAAAATAAAGCTTCACTATGAGAATATACATTTACAATGACTATAGAACCAGTTTTACTTTGTTTAATTAATCTGATTATACAACGATACACGAATAGTTCAAGACGAAAAATTGTGACACATAATGTTTTAAAATGTTCAAGTCGTGATATGGTTAATGACTTCATATTTCCACCAAAAGGTGTCTTAAATAAAAAGCCATGCCCCCGGCTTGGTATCAAAAGGCCCAAGTCAGTGACACAAAAGCTATCAACAAGTGAACATATACTCGTTAAAGATAGTAAGGCCTATCAATGTCATGGTCCAAGATACTCATTTAGAATTAGAATGGTCAAGACGCCATATACTCATAATTCTCTATGGGTACTTAGTCAACACGACATATATCATACAATCAAACAGTCACGGGAAAAACTTCCTATCATGGGACTAATTGCATATAAATCATATTCAAATATCATATCGCCTCATATCTACTAAGGCTCATTCATTCATTCATTAAATAAAACCTTACCTGAAGACAAATCCCCGACCCGAGTCCCGCGACGGGTCATCAGTCAAACGGGGCTGACTAGATCTTAGTTTGACCAAACCCGTTTGGTCAAACCGGCTAGAAACAGAGTCTTAACCATCGAGGCTTGAACATAGGAATATCACATTCATTTCATTAATTATTTCATTCTATTTCTAACATGTGAATTATTAATTCATACGAAAACCCGCTTGACTTAAAGGATATCAAATTAAACTACAATCTAGTATTATAATTTCTAACATGTGAGAAATAATAATATATTGAAAACCTTTTAATTAAATAATTTACTTATTAAAATTTCCCACTTGCTAAATATTACAAAACACGATAAATTAACACTAAACTCAAAAACCGTCACAAGTCCATGGAAGGGACCCACGGACTGTTTTGGGCCGAAAATAAACCGGCCCAATTTGGGCTGTTTTGGTTCAACATTTTTAAAACCGTTTCTTAATATTTTCCCGCATGCTTAACATATTTAAAACCCGTCAAAACAACAACTAAACAATCATGTATCGACCCAAAACCCAAAGGCCATAACCGGACCAACCCAGACCGGCCTGGACCGGGCCTGAACCGGCCTGAACCGGCCTGAACCGGCCTGGTTTGGGCTGGTTTTTCCGTCCATTCTCCACGGTTCAAACAACCACAATTCCAAATAAATTCTAACATGTTTTTAATTAACAACATCCATTTTTAACAACCAATTTAACCATCCATCATACAAAAACCATGGTTATAAATAAATCATACCAATATGTCAAGAACACTAAACATATTAAAAATTTCATACAACATATAAATCATACTACTTATCATGTTACTACTAAAAATCATAAGTAACAATAATATAAACTAAAACAAAAGCTATGTAACATTAATTCGTCGAGTAACTCGGAATCGTTACCTTAGCTAGCAAAATCAAGTAGCACCAAACATAAGAAGTAAAAAAAACCCGTCTACTAATCTTCACCCAAAATATACGAGTCACCAAACTCGTCTTCAAAATCTGCCCCTTATAAGAAATGACAAGAATAATATTGTTAGAATTAAAACTTGATTTTCCATAATTAAAGTGTTGAAAACGATTTTGTCGGAATTGAAAATAAACCGTACTTGAAGATGGAGAGCGAAGAGGAGATTCTAGAAATATAAGTTGGGACGGATTTGAATAAGAAATGAAGGTTTTATGAC
>JAIUZE010074846.1:0-22690 GCA_022085475.1 Heliosperma pusillum
ACAGCAAAGCACAAACACCCTAAACTAGACTCAACAGCAAGTAAGTTAATCACAGCAATGCACAGATATAACTTGACTCACAATACAAGGCACTGATCAAACACCTTGAAGATGTATCAGGCTTGCTTCAAACTACAGCTCTTAGCACAAGTTTGATAGTTTTGAGGGATTTCTCAAAGTTCATTCATTTATCAAAGTCTGCCTACAACAGTCATACAAGACCCCTTTATATAGAGAGGTTGATATCTTGTGAGCCATTAGATGTATGGATCATCCAAGGGCTAGCTTAGGATCTAAACTACTTCTACTGACACTAATTAAGAGCCTCACAATAGGACGAGCTCAACAACTAATAAGAACAGACACAAGACACAAAAGAAAACAGACTGAACAAAAGCAAATAAAGCCGTTTTGGATTTTTCCTGAAATGGAAATCTGTTGCTCTTGTTGTCTTGCTGCCTTGCCTGGGTGTGTTGCTGCTCCTTGGGACTCTCTATTCTTATTATAACTTAGATAAGACCTGCCTTGGACGATGACAAGTTGACTTAACCAAAAGGAAGCCACAATCTGACATGTACCTTCTCTGTTTTTAGTTGTTTGCTGGACTCTAACTTGGGGTGTCTGTTTTCACGAATTTTTACTAGACTTCAAAAGGGTTTGTCCTGGGCAAACTTATAGCTTAATGGGTTGGCTTGATGGTAGGCCATGGTGGGGGTGGTTGGGATGCTCTGGTGTACCTCCTAGATACAGGGTTTGTGAATTGGTCTGTCTGAGCCTGAAGGTTTTTTTGTCTGTCTTGTGTGGGTAATATGGGTTGTATTGGGGCTTGGAATGGGTTGTTGAGTCTTGGACTGTCTCCCTCACTGTTGTAGCTTGGCATGGCTTGGTCTTGGCTTGTCATACCTTGTTGCTTGGACCTTGTAACTCTAGCTTCCATCTGAGGGGTCCTTGGGGTCAGGATTGCCTTGCTTGTGGCTTGATCATCAAGGCCCTTTGGGTGAGCTACTGCTGCAGCCTCTCCAGGTTGAAAAAGGCGTGACCTCAAGCCTGTGTCTTCTTCTCCCTCAGAGTCTTCAAAGAAAGGACTAAGATCTCCAACATTGAATGTCCCATGGACTGCATACTCTCCTGGTAGATCAATTTTGTAGGCATTGGGACCTATCTTCTCTATGACTTGAAAAGGACCATCTGCTCTTGGCTCTAGCTTGTTCTTTCTCTAGGAAGGGAACCTTTCTTTCCTTAGGTTGATCCATACTAGATCTTCTGGTGCAAAGTCTTTCTTGGTCTTAGGAACCTTGGCATTCTTCTTGTACAGATCATTAGCTTTCTCAATTTGTTTCCTGACTGATTCATGGAGTTTTAACATTTGTTCCACCCTCTTCTTGGCATCATAGTGGACTTCTGACCTGCACACATTAGACAAACTCAAAGGCATTAAGGGGTTAGTACCATAGACCACTTCAAAGGGGGAGTGGCCTGTGGCTGCTGATGGAGCTCTATTGAAAGAGAACTCTGCTTGAGCCAACTTCAAGTCCCAATCCTTGAGAGATTTGCTGACTATACACCTCAAGATTCTTCCCAAGGTCTTGTTAGTCACCTCAGTTTGGCCATCAGTTTGAGGGTGGTGGGAGGTACTAAACAACAACCTAGTGTTAAGCAGTTTCCACAATGTTCTCCAGAAATGGCTCATAAACTTTGTGTATCTGTCAGACACAATGGTCCTTGGAACCCCATGTAACCTCACCACCTCATCAAGGTATAGCTCTGCTACACTCACAGCATCCTCAGTCTTCTTGCAAGCAATGAAATGTGTCATCTTACTGAACCTGTCCACAACCACCATGATAGAATCCTTCCCTCTTGCTGTCCTAGGCAATGCCATTATGAAATCCATACTTACATCCTCCCAAGGCCTACATGGGACTGGTAGGGGAGTGTAAGGTCCTGCTTGGAAAGAACTCTTGGCCTTTTGACAAACTCCACACCTTCTGAGCACTATTTGAACTTCTCCCATCATCTTAGGCCAATGGAATTGATCTTGTAGTATGTCCACAGTTTTCTGAACCCCAAAGTGTCCTCCAAGGCCACTTCCATGTACCTCCTTGATCAATAGACTCCTATAAGATCCTCTGGGAACACACAGCTTGTTTCCTTTAAACAAGAATCCATTTTGCAATGTGTAGGGTGAATCAATGGTTCTTGTTCCCTCTTTCTGTGCTAGCCAATCTTCTGCAAAGTCTGGATCTTCTTGATACATGTCCTTCATGAACTCAAAACCAAGAACCCTTTGCTCCATAGTTGATAGCAGAGTGTACCTCCTAGACAAAGCATCAGCCACCACATTCTGTTTGCCCTCTTTGTATTTGCTAGAAAAGGTGAATGATTGAAGGAACTCCACCCACTTAGCATGTCTGTGACTGAGCTTATGCTGGCCTCCTATGTACTTCAATGCCTCATGATCAGAGTGTAAGACAAAAGGTTTGGGCTTCAGGTAATGACTCCAATGCCTCAGAGCTCTGACAAGAGCATAGAACTCTTTATCATATGTAGAATAGTTTAGCTTGGCACCACTTAGCTTTTCACTAAAATAGGCTACAGGTTTCTTCTCTTGGATGAGGACAGCTCCAATTCCCACTCCACTTGCATCACACTCAACCTCAAATAAGCAATCAAAGTAAGGCAACCTGAGGATAGGTGCACTGCACAGAAGCTTCTTCATGTGTATGAAAGCCTGTAAGGCATTCTCAGTCCAAGTGAACTCTCCCTTCTTCATGCACTCAGTGAGAGGTGCTGCAATGGTGCTAAAATCCTTAATGAATCTTCTGTAGAAGGATGCTAAGCCATGGAATCCCCTTACTTCTGTAATACTCCTAGGGATAGGCCAAGACTGGACTGCAATGATCTTGTCTTGATCAACTGAAATGCCTCTACCAGATACCACATATCCTAGAAACTTGACTTCCTCAGTCATGAAGGTGCACTTCTCAAGCTTCCCAAAGAGCTTGCTCTCCTTAAGTATTTCAAACACAGCCTCAAGATGCCTCAAATGATCATCCTTGTTCTTGCTGTAGATGAGGATATCATCAAAGTATACCACCACAAATCTCCCTAGGCAAGGCCTAAGCACTTCTGTCATCAATCTCATGAAGGTACTTGGGGCATTTGACAGGCCAAAGGGCATGACAAGCCACTCATAAAGGCCATGCTTTGTTTTGAAGGTTGTCTTCCACTCATCTCCTTCTCTGATCCTCAATTGATGGTAGCCTTGCCTTAAGTCAATCTTAGAAAAGAACCTTGAACCACTCAGTTCATCCAACATGTCATCAAGCCTAGGTATAGGGAACCTATACTTGACTGTGATGTTGTTGATAGCCCTGCTATCTATGCACATCCTCCAAGTCCCATCCTTCTTAGGAACCAACAATGCAGGCACAGCACAGGGGCTTAATGACTCCCTTACAAACCCTTTACTCATCAGCTCTCCAACTTGTTTTTGCAGCTCTTGTGTAGCCTTAGGATCACATCTGTAGGCTAGTCTATTAGGTAGTACAGACCCTGGCACAAGGTCTATTTGGTGTTCAATCCCTCTCAAAGGGGGTAAGCCATCAGGAAGTTCCTCTGGAAACACTTCCTTGAACTGATCAATGAGGGGCTTAACATCTGCAGGGATCACCTTAGACTCTCTTCCTGAACTTCTTTTGATAGCAGCATTACTATAGGTTGCTCCTCACTACACTCCTTGACCATTGCTGACTCAGATAGAAATACAACTCCACTAAAATCCTCAGCCATACTTGGACTTCCATAGCTCTTCTGGTGTGGTGGCAAGGGGGCTAATGTCACCTTCCTGCTCCCATGCTTGAAAGAATAGGTATTGCTTCTTCCTTGGTGTATGGAGCTTTTATCAAACTCCCATGGCCTTCCTAATAGCAAATGACAGGCATCCATTGGAACCACATCACACAATACTTCATCCTTGTACACACTGCCAATGGAGAAAGGGACCATGCATTGCTTATCCACCTTAACCTCTGCTCCCTTACTCAGCCATCTCAACTTATAGGGGTGAGGGTGATCTTGAGTGCTCAACTTCAGCTTATCAACCATAGTAACAGAAGCCACATTGGTACAACTACCTCCATCTATAATAAGGTTACAAACCCTCCCTTGTATGGTACATCTGCTCCTGAAAATGAGGGACCTTTGATCCTCCTCCAAAGGTATCTGTTGTGAATGCATTACTCTCCATAGGACTAAGCTGTGGCCTGTGTCAGGGAGTGCCACTATTGCCTCCTGACTAGACTCTTCTTCCTCACTCACCACTTCTTCAACCTCAGGCTCATCCCTTTCATACTCAACTAGACCCTCTTTCTCCCAAGCCTCAACTTCCATTATGGTCAAGGTCTTCTTAGAAGGGCAATCCTTCCTGAAATGTCCATAGCCTTGATATTGGAAGCACCTAATTCTGTTCTCAGTCAATGAAGTGCTTGGCTTTTGACCCATGATGCCCTTACCCTTGTCTAAGGTAGGTGGGGGTGCTGTCTTAGGGGTATCCATGGCTCTAAACCCACTATAAGGTCTGGTTTGAAAAGGCCTAACAGGTTTTGGTGTAGCAGGCTTAGTCTTCCCTATCTTCTCAATTCTCAGAGATAGGTTGACAACATCATCAAATGACCACAGAGGTTGCATCCTAACCTTGTTAGCAATACTCTTATCTAGACCCTCTAGGTACCTAGCAATCCTTTGCTCAGGTTTCTCATTTATATCACACTGCAAGGTGAGTTGTTCAAACTCTCTCAGATAAGATTCAACAGGTTTGTCTCCTTGTTTCAACTTAGACAACTTGATAAACAGATCCTGGGTGTAATCCTTAGCAACAAACTTGTCTAATAGTTTCTTTTTCAGTTTAGTCCAAGACTTGATGGGTTCTTTACCTTCCCTAGCCCTTAACCCTTTCATGGTTTCATACCAAAGGGAAGCATACCCTTTCAGTTTAAGGATGGCTACTTTAAAAGACTTAGAATCGTTATATCCTTTGTACTCAAAGATCCTTTCTACTTCTCTTAACCCTTCTAACAAATCATCAGGATTAAGACTACCAGAAAACTCAGGAATTTCTACCTTAAGATGCTTGTCTATGTGCCTGTGGATGGAAGCCCTGCTCCTTGTTGAGTCATCTGAGTCTGGGTACTCTTCATCATCAGGTGGCCTTCCTCTGCCTCCTCCTTGGCCTCTTCCACGACCTCTGCCTCTTCCTCCTATGGCAAGATTGCCATCAAGAGCTTCATTCACAGCCCTTGTGAGTTGTGTGACAGTTCTGGTTATGCCTTATACCATAGTCTCTAAGTTGGTGATTCTCTCTTCACTCATTGGGTTGTTTTTGTGTTTTTAAATGTAGTTAGGGAAAATGAACTCACTAAGACTCTCAACCAAAGCTCTGATACCAATTTGGAGTGTAAACTACTAAGGTTCACAAGTTTTAAGTGACTTGATTAGCTTGACTCAAACTGAATACAATATCAAGTAACAAGGGGTGTTGTTTTAGGGATTGTGAGTTATTTTAGCTGAAAGATACAAGGGATATGACTTGGAGACAATCCTCTACAGCAAGGCACAAGAGAAAAGGACTCAAAGACTGGTTTAGAGACAGTTTTCAAGTGTTACAGCAAAGCACAAACACCCTAGACTAGACTCAACAGCAAGTAAGTTAATCACAGCAATGCACAGATATAACTTGACTCACAATACAAGGCACTGATCCAACACCTTGAAGATGTATCAGGCTTGCTTCAAACTACAGCTCTTAGCACAAGTTTGATAGTTTTGAGGGATTTCTCAAAGTTCATTCATTCATAAAAGTCTGCTTACAACAATCATACAAGACCCCTTTATATAGAGAGGCTGATATCTTGTGAGCCATTGGATGAATAGATCATCCAAGGGCTAGCTTAGAATCTAAACTACTTCTACTGACACTAATTAAGAGCCTCACAATAGGACGAGCTCAACAACTAATAAGAAGAGACACAAGACACAGAAGAAAACAGACTGAACAAAAGCAAATAAAGCAGTTTTGGATTTTTCCTGAAATGGAAATCTGTTGCCCTTGTTGTCTTACTGCCTTGCCTGGGTGTGTTGCTGCTCCTTGGGACTCTCTACTCTTACTATAACTTAGATAAGACCTGCCTTGGACGATGACAAGTTGACTTAAACAAAAGGAAGCCACAATCTGACATGTACCTTCTCTGTTTTTAGTTGTTTGCTGGACTCTAACTTGGGGTGTCTGTTTTCACGAATTTTTACATGACTTTAAAAGGGTTTGTCCTAGGCAAACTTGTAGCTTAATGGGTTGGCTTGATGGTAGGCCATGGTGGGGGTGGTTGGGATGCTCTGGTGTACCTCCTAGATACAGGGTTTGTGAATTGGTCTGTCTGAGCCTGAAGGTTTTTTTGTCTGTCTTGTGTGGGTAATGTGGGTTGTATTGGGGCTTGGAATGGGTTGTTGAGTCTTGGACTGTCTCCCTCACTGTTGTAGCTTGGCATGGCTTGGTCTTGGCTTGTCATACCTTGTTGCTTGGACCTTGTAACTCTAGCTTCCATCTGAGGGGTCCTTGGGGTCAGGATTGCCTTGCTTGTGGCTTGATCATCAAGGCCCTTTGGGTGAGCTACTGCTGTATGTCTCCTATTGCGTAGGGACTCGGGTTGGCTTGGTTAGTGTAGGATTGTTGCAAAGTTCATGGGGTAACCTAAAGATGGGCTCCTTACTCTTTCCATTCCCAAGAGGATTATCAAAAGATTTGTCACTAATCATGTCAATTGTGACAATCAACGGTTCTTCACTCTCTTGGGTGGTTTGGCTAGAACTTGACGGGGTCAACTCTTCCACTCTCTTTTGGAGAGGCAAAATGGTTGATTTAAGTGAGCTTAAGCTAGAAAAGAAGTATGAGTACATGTTATGTTGGGCTTGGATTACTTCCCTTAACTTGACATCTACTTTTGCTATCAATTGTTCATTTTGAAAGGATGAGTGTGGTATTGTAGGTGGTGTATTAGTGGGTTGAGTTTGGCAAAATTGTAGGTGAAAGGGGTTTAATGGTGTGAGTCTATTCCCACATCTTTGAGGTACATGCCCTATTCCTCCACAAAGTTCACAAGGTGTTGTTAGTGAGGTAAATGGGTTTAAAACTTTTGGGCGATATAAAGTACATTTTGGGGTGGTTTCTTTTGATTGAACGGGACAGGCTAAGGAAATGGTAGTGTCAACATCATTTTAAGTTTCCACTCGGCATTTCTTTCGATCTCCCCCATTACTTTGTGAACCTTCCCCACTTTCTTTTTGTGAATTAATTGATAGGTTCGGCATAGTGGTTTGAGGTTTAAACCTACGGTGAAAAGCGATGACGATCTCTTCCCACCCCATTGGTTTTGTGGCATCCTTTAAACGACGGGTGAACCACCATTTAGCTTCTCCCTTTAGTGATAAAGGAAAGAGTGTTTCTCTAATTCGGTTTTGAGTGATTCCCTCCCTCATAAAAGTTTGACACAATTCACAAAAGGTTTGGATATGGTGTGATGGGTTTTCATTTGGCTTACCACTAAATTGGTTACCCTCAATGAGAGCAATCAAAGTCATATGGACCCTTAGGATCCCACTAGCAAGTTCAAAAACCCGGTACCTTGGATCTTCCTTTTTTAGTACCATTTTTGTCAACCTACAAGAAAAACACAAAAAGGAAAGTTAGTGACGATTAAAGGTACGGTTGCACATAAAATTGGTAGAATTTTAAACAAAAATCAGCAATACATAGATAAACAAAACCGTGCTCCCCGGCAACGGCGCCAAACTTTGATCGTGCTTGTCGCGAGCCCAATGCAAAAATAATTACCCACACTTAGGCTAACAACATAAGGAATGTAATTAGGGAAGTAGGGATCGATCCTCAGGGAGTACGTGTTAACTATGAATTGCTATGGAGTGATTTTCATTTAAGTTCGAGTCATTTGAGGTGGTTGTCTAAACTACTAACATAAAATAAAATGACAAGTATGTAAATGACGATATTTAAATGACAACTATGTAAATTGCAATAAAATGAATCTAATCTAATTGACGATAATTAAAATGACAAGTATTGAAAGGCTACCTAACTAAACTAATAAAATGACAATAAAGTAAACTATCTAAGAACGATAATAAAATGACGGTAAAGTAAACTAACTAAACAACAATAAAATAAACTATCTAAAACGGTAAAATAAACTATCTAATCAAATTGATATATTGAAAGAGAAATTCATGTAAAACGATTTAAAAGCTTTATTGATACCAACATTAGAATTACTACGATTGTCTAAGCCTTGTAGCGGTATATTCCTCTCGGATTCGTACCGACTTTTTAATGGGTCCTAACGTCCTCTCAGCCTGGTTAGGTCACTAAACCCCTATTGGTAGCCCTAATTCCCATCCCAACTCTCGTTTCTAAGACGGAAATTGACTAATACAAACAATTGTTCATGGCCACTAAACAAAGTTATAGAATTTAACACAACCAAAGGAAGAAACAAACTAGGTGGTTCTATTGGTATCGACTCTTCTTTTAATCCATTTTAACTAGCAAAGCATTTCAATATTAAAACTCTATTTATTGTATTTACACAATGATAATCTTACAATGTTATATCTAATTTATGTGATTAAGTAAATTAAGAGGAAAGAGATGAACAATTTTAAACTATGAAATAAAAGTACTACAATGATTACGGTGATTTTATTAGTAACGATTCTAATGATAAACTTCATGATTTTATTATTAGACAGAATACAATATGACATGTTAAACGATATTTTAGTTTCAACTAGATTACTTTTAGGTGGGTTTCCTAATAACAATAATATGAAAACAAGACTAATTAGATTAAAGTTCATGATGAAAATTGCATAAGTAAAGGATAGAGAATTGCAGAGATTGGAATGCAAATTATGTAAGAACGAAAATAAAGAACAAATATCCAACCCAATGTAATGACAAATGCTTATTGAAACACTAGAGAAGTACAAGGAAAATGCTGTAAAAATAGTCTAAGATAAACTAGAAAGGACGAACTAAAACTTGTATGAAAGAAATAATGTGTATGCTAATTGTGTTGTGTTTTTTATTCATGTTTATTTGTGTGCTAATCCTTGGCTTTAATAGGGCTGCATGGCTGCACATCCGCGTCCAAATTCATACCCTAGACAAAGCCATAAAGTACTCCATTAAAGCTTGGTAGAAGAAGAGCCAAGAGACGTCCATCAGTAAACATACCCGATCGGGTATGTGGTAATCCGATCGGGTATATAACCCAGATGGATTTTTCCGTCTCTTCCAATTTCGTCTTTGGCCACGGAATCCTATGCCTTGGTCTTGGTCAATGTAACACGTAATTGGGCTTGGGCTAGTCCTCCTTTGACTTGGGTTGATGTTTTCCTTTGAGAAACAAAGTCAAGGTCCAAGATAAGTCCATTCGAGGAAGGATGTAGCGGAATTGTAGTCAAATCGTGAAATGGCTATCATTGGTTCCTTGAAAACTCGTATTCTAGTTCCTTTGCTCCATAAAGTAAGAAAATATAGCAAAACCGCTTCATTTCCTATAAAACGAGTCAAAGCACGCAAAACAACTAGAATAGCAATATTAGCACGTTAATCACTTAACAAAGTGCATAAATCATGTAGAAAGCGAGCTAAAACGGGGGATAAATGTAACAACCCGAAAAGTACCCAATTTTTCTAGTAAAAATATTTACTAACAATTTTCAGCAGACTTAAGTTTTTAAAATAGAATTTATTGTTTCGAGTCGTATTTTGAAATTCCGAGTTCGTATTTGGAATTTCTGAGAGATTTCATGAAAAGACCGTTTTTAGTCATCTTTGACTTTTCTTGACTTTAAGTCGTCTTTGACTTTTTCTTGACTTTTTAAAGTCGTCATTGACTTTTCTTGACTTTTAAGTCGTCATAAACTTTTCTTGACTTTTAAGTCATCGTTGACTTTTCTTGACTTTTAAGTCGACTTTGACTTTCGTTGACTTTTCCCGACTCACCTCGTAATTTTAAAGACCGAAATTAAATTTGAAAAATAATAAATTAAATTTATTTTTATTAAGATTTATTTGAATTTATGATAATTTAATATAATTATTTTGAATTTATTCGGGATTAAAGAATAACTTTTACGATTTAATCCCGAACATCATTTAACTATTCCCGAGTCATCTCAAATCCCGAAACAAACCCGAAACCCGACTTTGGCATGAGTCACACGCCCATGTCATCCTTTTCCACTCACTTTTGGATATTTTCATTATTTTGATTAATCTAATAATAATATCTAAGATATTTGTAACTTCATCGATCCGTCAACGAAAATTACGCAAATCGTTTACAAAACAGACCCGACTATCACCATACCACACGGCTCCTTTGTCCTCTAATAGGGCTAGATATTTTCCTTTCTTTTCATTAATATAACATAATATCTAGATATTTGATTTAATTAACTTAATATCTAATTAATTATCTTATTATAATAATAAAACCCGAGTCAATTCCGTAACAACAAATTCAAAACCCGACTCATTATTTTCTCTATAAACACACGGCCCAATCCCACCATTACTCACTAACAACTTTTCATTTTACAATAAATCAAATTAAGATCTAATTAATCGTTCTTCATCGTTCTTCATTCGTTCTTCGTCGTTCTTCATCGTCTTCGTCGTTCTTGAGCAAAATCATCATAAAACCTTCATTCTTAATTAAATCCGTCCTAACTTATATTTCTAGAATCTCCTCTTCGCTCTCCATCTTCAAGTACGGTTTATTTTCAATTCCGTCAAAATCGTTTTCAACATTTAATTATGGAAAATCAAGTTTTAATTCTAATAATGTTTTTCTTGTCATTTCTTATAGGGGAAGATTTTGAAGACGAGTTTGGTGACTCGTATCTATTAGGGGAAGATTAGAAGACGGGTTTCTTAGTTTATACTTCTTATTTTGGTGCTAATTGATTTTGCTAGCTAAGGTAACGATTCCGAGTTACTCGACGATTTAATGTTACATAGCTTTTGTTTCTTTTGTTTTTGTTTAGTGTTCTTGACATATTTGATGATTGTTCATAATCATGAATTTTGTATGCATGATGGATGAATTGGATGTTTAAAATGGATGTTGTTAATTAAAAACATGTTGGAATTAATTTGGTGTTTGATGTTGGTGGAACCGTGGGGAAAGGCTGAAAAACCAGCCCAAACTGGCCGGTCCAGGCCCGGTTCAGGCCGGTTCAGGCCGGTCCAACCGGTCTGGATTTGGTCCGGGTATGGTCCTTGGGTCTTGTGTCGATATTTGATTGTTTGGTTGTTGTTTTGACGGGTTTTAAATATGTTAAAGCATGCGGGAAATATAAAGAAACGGTTTTAAAAATGTCAACCCAAAACAGGCCCAAACCAGGCCCGTGGGCCCAGTCCAGGCCCATGTATGGTCCGGCCCAAAATCAGCCCGTGGGTCCCTCCTTGGTCTTGTGACGGTTTTTGAGTTATTGCCATTTTATCGTGGTTTGTAATATTTAGCAAGTGGGAAATATTAATAAGTAAAATATTTAATTAAAAAGGTTTTTATAAAATTATTATTTCTCACATGTTAGATATTATAATACGAGACCGTAGTTTAATTTGATATCCTTTAAGTCAAGCGGGTTTTTGGTATGATATAATAATTCACATGTTAGAAGTTTTAATAAAATAACATGTAATGAATATGTTGATTTTTATGATCAAGTCTATGTGGTAAAGACTCTGTTTCTAGCCGGTTTGATCAAACGGGTTTGGTCAAACTAAGATCTAGTCAGCCCCGTTTTGACTGATGACCCGTCGCGGGACTCGGGTCGGGGAGTTGTCTTCAGGTAAGGTTTTATTTTAATGAATGAATGAATAAGCCTTAGTAGATATGAGGCGATATGATGTTTGAATATGATTTGTATGCAATTAGTCACATGATAGGAAGTTTTTCCGTGACTGTTTGATTATATGGTTGGTGTCGTGTTGACTAAGTACCCATAGAGAATTATGAGTATATGGCGTCTTGACCATTCTAATTCTAAATGAGTATCTTGGACCATGACATTGATAGGCCCGTACTATCTTTAACGAGCATATGGAGTTTGCCGCTTGATAGCTTCTGTGTCCCGGCTTGATGGATCTTCAAGTCGGGGCATGGCTGCCATGGTTTCCACTTTGGGAAATGGAGCCAGCTTTAGGACTAGCCAACCCTTTGATGGATCTTCTTAGGGGTACTCATGTGATTGTATCATGGGTCTTGGATGCGATGGATCTTCGCATTTCTCTAGGTCTGCGCAGTCTAGGTTTAGGGGTGAGTCGTATCTTGGACATGTTATTAGGGTAACCTCTGAGCTAAGATATGTGCTTTGGATCTGGGCCATGTTATTAGTGTAACCGCTGAGCCTAGATGTGTGCTTGGTATTTGGGCCATGTCATTAGTGTGACCGCTGAGCCTAAATATTTAAGTATATCCTACCTCGTGGTATAAACTCGAGTTACAGAAGTCTTCTATTGACTGTACTAAGAACTTATGCCTGTTTGTAGAAGTATTGGTCTTTCATGTTTGATGATTCTATGAATCTTAGAAGTTGAGATGCAAGCCGGCTAAGGTTGATAGAGTTTGGATTACCGGTTGTTAACTGATTCACATGATTACGTGTTGATTAGGGTTTGAGTGTATCACGACCATGTTTCTGAGAGGAACCTCTGAGCTAGCATACCAACTTCCCTACCTCGAGTTATAGTTTATTATCGGTTTCACATGATAGCTTTCACATGCTAGGTTATTTGTTAGTTATCTGTTTCATAACATGAAAAGCATATCATATATGTTAAAGTTTTGTATTGTCCATATACATTGCTTTTATGTTATTCATGTTTTATTAAACTTGACATTTCGTGGCTGGGAGAACATAAATTTTCTTTTGTAATGAACCTTTTTATTTATGACACCCTTCGTTATGTATTTAAATTATTTTTTTCTTTCCGCAAATTTGAGGGTGTCACAATAAATTAGTACAAAATATCACTTATCACCCAACTATTGGGAAAATCAGCTGAAAGGCGAAGGCGGCCCGTTGATCCAATGGACTGTGCCTTGGTGGCATCTCAGAGTAGTTACTGGGTCGTCATCTGTGGTCCCAACTCGTTCACTTTGTATTCTTGGCTTTGAATTCATGGTATGTATATTTCCGGAGAGACTGGTTAGGCAAGTGGGCCTTAAGTAGAGGATCCCGAGACTTGACACTGTTCCCTACACTACCTTGGCTCATACCGCAGAGTGTTGTAGGGAATGGGCCGCTATATGGGTGAAAAGGAATATGTGGTTCATACTTGTTCATGCTGGCTCCCTATGGGTATCTGACTCATATCTACGATGGAAAAGGAATATGTGGTTCATACTGTAAGATTTATGAAAGCGGTAAATAGAGGTCCAAATATCTGACTGAAGGCGAGGAGGAAGCCGGATTCCTAGTCACGCATCCAGCGAAGAGATCGAGCACTAATCCTGCTGCAAGGGTGGTGATAGATAAACACGATAATGCTAGACCTCGAGAAAGACCGTTGCTGATTAGGTATGAGGTAACGCAGGAGTGCCCGTCTCGCGGTCGGGATAGAGATAAAAAGAATGACAAAGGCAAGGGGAAGATGGAAGAGTAGCCTTAGTCATTTTTATTATTTATTATTATTATTATTTTAGTTGATTTATAATAAATGGTGGGATTTTTAGAATCCTAGCCTTACCTTTTATTTCAGTATTTCTTTATATGTATGATTTACTATTTTTGGATAATGAATAAAGATTGAGTTAGTTAAGAAACTAATGAGTTTTTCTTTCTTTATTATTCTTGTTGAATTTCAAGTGCAAAACGCAAATGTCCTTCTATTCACATTTCAAAATAATAGCGGGTTGAATCCTGTGAAGGATTGCCTACGTATTCATTAGAAAAAATGAAATCAAACCCTGCCCGTAGTTCAAGAAATGCAAAAAAAAAAATAGTTCGAAGTAAGAGCTTGTAATGAACATAGAAAAGGGTAGCATGGGCTTTACTTTCTCCCAAAATGAAATACAATTCAATTTATTTTATGACATGAGGATTATCCTAATGCCAAAATGCAAGAACATAGCGAGACTAAAATTCAACTGGCCTGGGGCCGGTTTTATTACGTGTTGCATGAGCGGCACGTAAGGTTGCGCGAGGCGCATTTTCCTTGTGCATGCTAAGGGTAGTACCGTTTTAACTTGTCTAGGTTGGTAGGGTTAGCAAATTAATTCTTGTCTAGGTCTGTGATTCTAACTGCACCCCTTGAGAATATGGATTTGACTAAGAAAGGTCCAACCCAGTTAGGTTTGAACGTTCCTTGTGGATTGACAGGTAAGAGAGCTCTGACTGATTTGAGCACTAAATCCCCTTCTTTGATGTTTTTGGAATTAACGCGTTTGTTGAATGCTCGTTTGATACGTGCTTGTTATGTTTGTACATTGTGTAATGCACGCAGTCTAGGTTCGTCCAAGAGGACGAGTTCCTCATATCTATCCCTCTTCCAATCAACTTCTGGGATTTAACATTCTAGAAGAATACGCGGAGATGGGATTTCCAGCTCCACTGGTTGTACCGCTTCTATTCCATAGGTTAGATAGAAAGGAGTGGTCTTAGTAGGTGTCCTAACTGAAGTGTGATAGCCCCAAAATGCGAAGGGTATCTTGCTAGGCCAATCACGGTAATTGTCGATCACTTTCTTGAGGATTGTGATGACATTCTTATTAGCTGCCTCTACCGCGCCATTAGTTTGAGGTCTATAAGGCAAGGAATGATGATGCTTGATCTTTTACTTTGCTAGCAACTGCTCAGTCTTTGCGTGAAAGTGTGATCCATTATCACTGATGATTTCATGTGGGCAGCCATATCGATAGATGATATTGGTTTGTATGAACTTTGCCATATTTGTAGCACTCGGACTAGTGTAGGATGCTGCTTCAACCCATTTGGTGAAATAGTTGATATCCACAAAAATGAAACAGTGACCTCCTCTTCCAGCTGGAGTGATCTTTCCAATCATGTTGATTCCCTAGGCAGAAAATGGCCAAGGAGAGGTCATGGTGTAAGTAATGAGAAGGGAACATGCTCAACGCTCCCGAAATATCCGTTTAGAGTAGGGAGATAAGGTTGCATCTGGATTCCCTTACTCTTAATATTTTGGTCTTGAGTAAGCATTTCTAAGGCTTCCTCTTTCGTGGGTTTGTATCCCAGTCCTAATGGTATCTTTCCAGAGTTCCCTTCTTTGTACGGTGCAAGGGTACTCTTCCTGGTAGGGTTTAATGGCATCCCTGGGAACTATCCCTGGGATTTGAGCATGTGGTTGACCAGTAGGTTAGAGTATGGGTCGAAATATAATTGTGCCAACTGACTCTCTATGACATTCACCCTCTAAAATCCTCCAAGCTCATATACTAGATCTGTAATTACTTGATTGCTGGACATTTTCTCTATCACGACTTTTATAGGTGATAAATTGATTGTCACTACTTTGCCATCTAGAGGAATTTTGATCTTCTGGTGTAGGGTGGATGTTACTGCTTTAGAAGCGTGAATCCATGGCCTTCCCATAACTATGTTAAAGGATGCTTCAATGTCCACAATCTGGAAGTTAACATTTCGCTCGATTGGCCAAGTGACTATGGTGAGGTTGACTAGCCCTACTACTTTACGTCATGTCTCATCGTATGCTCGAACACCTTGGTTGGTAGGAGTCCAATCTGATTCTTTCATGCCCAATATGATTCTTCCAATATACCAAAGTCATTGGTATATTCTTCTTTAGGCACGTGACTGTGATATATAGAGCGAGGTTGTGACTAGCCCCGAAAGAAGGTAAGTCTTCATCAGAGAAAGTAACTGAGTAACTTAGTTTGGCTGAATCTTGGAAGACCAAGTTGACTACATCATCAGGTGTAGAATCGTGTGCAACATTTAGCTTTGTCAATGCTTGTAGTAGAGCCTCGCGATGGGGAAATGAACTTGCCACTAATTGCCAGACTGAAAGATCACCCTCTTTCTTATGTAGCTACTTTAGTAGATGGTCAGTAGATGTCCCTTCGCCATCATTTGGGGTGACGACAGTGGTGTTAGTAACTTGACCATTAATAGTACAATTGTTCTGAGGGTTATTCTGATATTGGCGTCCTGATCCAGTGAGATAGTCTATATATTGATCTTTGCTATTTTGAGTTTGAGAATGTTTTGTGAGGTATTCATCCTCATCGTCATCAGCCCATATTTCGTTGACGGTATTTAGTTCTTTCAAACTGACGATTTCAGCTTCTAAAGTGATGACTCGTTCAACCAGGTTGTCATATGTTGTGATCAGTTCTTGCATTGTAGGTTGTTGGCATAGGACTTGAGCTTGTGGTTCGCCTTCTTGGGGTGTGGTGCCCGGAATGCGTAGGGATGTCACGATAGTTTCGAGCTCTGAAACTTGTCTACTCACACTTCTAGCCCATGCGATGAAGTCATCGATGGTAGAAGAAATGGTGGAATACCTTTCTTCACCTTCGAGCATGTTAATTTCATCTTCAACTTGGGAGATGAGGTGTGAAAAATCCAAGGTGGATTCTTCATCCGTCATCATTAGAACTCCAAGAGGATTCTTAGTGTTGTTGGGTTTGCCTCCTGGGGGTATGGGTAGACGACCATCCTCAATCATATCTTGAAGGACATGCTTCAATTTTAACCATTTCTCTGTGTCATGCCCCTTGCGTCTATGATACTCACAGTAAGCGTTCTCATCCCAGAACTTATTCTTCTTCTCCGGATCAGGTGTAGGTCGTATAGGTTAGAGCCTGCCTTGTTGAGTTAATCTTTTCAAGGCATTGGAGTATGTGTCACCGATGTTTGTGAACTTCCTTTTAAAGATTTCGGTCGGTAAATTTACCTACTGAACAATTCGGTCTGTAATTTGGTCGCTAATTAGCAGGTGACTTGTAGCCTATTTTCTACTTCTCTAGTGCTTATGCTTGCAAATACAATGAACATTTATCAAGGTCACATAAATCTACAACCCACGAGAATGAGATTAAAATCAAGAACCGGATAAATTGAACGTCATCCAAAAAAATGATTTAATTATAAGTATTCCAAAATATACATTTAGACTCCCATTGAACACGCTTAAAAAAATACTCTAAAATCTGTAAATTAAATATTATACACCTATAGAATGCTCTACGACTATATATAAGTCGCATATACTCTAAGGCATGTAACTCAAGCATTGATTTGAATCAACGACGCCTCAACTTCATTGATCTCTTCACCGGTTCATTGTAAATCTCTTGTTTTCTTACTTAACCTTTGTCTGAAATGAGAAGTAATAGGAAAAATTTAGTACCATCTCACTCATGACCTGAGCACATCAACCAGAACATAGACAAAATTCAACAAGCATTAAGTTGAAACCAAACTTTAAAAGCCTATGATAACACACCTGCAGCAGTAGCTCACCGAAAGGGCCTTGATGATCAAGCCACAAGCAAGGCAATCCTGACCCCAAGGACCCCTCAGATGGAAGCTAGAGTTACAAAGTCCAAGCAACAAGGTATGACAAGCCAAGACCAAGCCATGCCAAGCTACAACAGTGAGGGAGACAGTCCAAGACTCAACAACCCATTCCAAGCCCCAATACAACCCACATTACCCACACAAGACAGACAAAAAAACCTTCAGGCTCAGACAGACCAATTCACAAACCCTGTATCTAGGAGGTACACCAGAGCATCCCAACCACCCCCACCATGGCCTACCATCAAGCCAACCCATTAAGCTACAAGTTTGCCCAGGACAAACCCTTTTGAAGTCTAGTAAAAATTCGTGAAAACAGACACCCCAAGTTAGAGTCCAGCAAACAACTAAAAACAGAGAAGGTACATGTCAGATTGTGGCTTCCTTTTGTTTAAGTCAACTTGTCATCGTCCAAGGCAGGTCTTATCTAAGTTATAGTAAGAGTAGAGAGTCCCAAGGAGCAGCAACACACCCAGGCAAGGCAGTAAGACAACAAGAGCAACAGATTTCCATTTCAGGAAAAATCCAAAACTGCTTTATTTGCTTTTGTTCAGTCTGTTTTCTTTTGTGTCTTGTGTCTGTTCTTATTAGTTGTTGAGCTCGTCCTATTGTGAGGCTCTTAATTAGTGTCAGTAGAAGTAGTTTAGATCCTAAGCTAGCCCTTGGATGATCTATTCATCCAATGGCTCACAAGATATCAACCTCTCTATATAAAGGGGTCTTGTATGATTGTTGTAAGCAGACTTTATGAATGAATGAACTTTGAGAAATCCCTCAAAACTATCAAACTTGTGCTAAGAGCTGTAGTTTGAAGCAAGCCTGATACATCTTCAAGGTGTTTGATCAGTGCCTTGTATTGTGAGTCAAGTTATATCTGTGCATTGCTGTGATTAACTTACTTGCTGTTGAGTCTAGTCTAGGGTGTTTGTGCTTTGCTGTAACACTTGAAAACTGTCTCTAAACCAGTCTTTGAGTCCTTTTCTCTTTTGCCTTGCTGTAGAGGATTGTCTCCAAGTCATATCCCTTGTATCTTTCAGTTAAAATAACTCACAATCCCTAAAACAACACCCCTTGTTACTTGATATTGTATTCAGTTTGAGTCAAGCTAATCAAGTCACTTAAAACTTGTGAACCTTAGTAGTTTACACTCCAACACCTGAAATATTTTTTGCTGTGTTGCAATATTTCCTGCTGTGTTGCAAACATTATTAATCTGCAGTAATACATAGAAGGGAAATTAATACAAGAAAAGTTCACTAACTAAAGATTGTTTCACAAATAACTTGATATGAATGAAAACCATAGATAATGGACAAGGGACAAGGGAATATGAAAGTAAATGAAAGTACACCATGTAACAGCTTGGTAATCAATACGGAGAGTGGTATATGCTCCACACTATGATAGCACACCTGAAATGTCTTGAATTTAGAATTTGATATGGCATGACTTGAAACCAACCCCAACAAGAAGACAATCGGAGAAGGATAATGGCTCTCACCAGACGAGTCAATATTTTATACAATGTACTTTTATTGTATGAACAACTACACTATTTTTTGTTTGGTAGAATGCAAGTATGAACAACTATACTAGTCATTGGCCAAAGAAAAACTCTTCATAAAAAACTTCCAGATATCGGTACTAATTCATATGCTCTCTTACTTAGATATGTGAAACCATGTACAAATGGGATTCCTTGCATCAATACTAAAGAAATTCCGTTAAATAAAAGAGAACTACAATTTCTTTTGTTACTTATAATCACTCATTTACACAACTTTGACTACATCATTAATTAGTTATTTACACACTAGCTTATAAAATGTTACGGAGTACTTCATACACTTACTTGGTAAGAATCACTCATCGTGCTAAAATCAACTCGTCTCACACAATGAAAATTTCAGTTTCTCAATTGCCTCTTATATGATGAGCAATCAATTAACTCACATAACTTAAATCAAGCAAAATAAAACCTAAAAGTATCCATTCACAACAATTACCACCGTTTGAGCTAGAAAACAACAGCAGAATGGCCAAGAAACAAAAATCATTAGTAGAAATGATATACATTTAGCTCATTAGATGCTTTTGAATTTGTTTTGATGCTTTTAAGCATTGATAATGGGAGAAGATACAAGTACTTACGGCAGTTTGAGAGTTTGTAGATCGATTGTTCAAAATAAGAAAGTGGTCATAAAAATTAACCCACACAAACCAACTAAACAAAATAGAAAACCCCCAATTTCACATAGCCTTAACTCTAACTTGAATAATTCTAAATTTACATTCAATTAATACTAACAAATCAATTACGACACAAAATTGTATATAAAGAATAATAATAAACCCTATTAAACAACTTACAACACAAAAAATTAAGTAAAAACCATACCTATATCAAATTAGGAATTATATGAATAAAAAAGAGACAAAGAAGGGACTGGGACGGCGGACTGGGGTCGGTTGAAGTATGTGTTGGAGTAAGTGTCCTCCACAATAGTGCATTTATATAATAAATCTCATTTGGAATATACGTGGCATGAATAGTATATTTTGATACTTCACGTCAGTTGATTAACGTAAATCGGTAACGCTTGGCTGACTAGAGTTTGACATTATTGTCGTATGACGCCGGTAATCAACTGATCCCTTTAGGTCACACCTATAGGATGAGACCCAAATAGAATACTAATTATTTGTATACGATACAGTTTAATTAGAGCATTACATATATTTGATATGTACGTTTAGTTACGAGAGTTATTTATTGGAAATTGAGTTGCGAACTCATTCCACTTAAGTTTATTAGTCAATTATACGATAACTGACTGAATAAATTTTACGTCTTATTTTAATACGATTAAATAAGATTTAATTTAATGATTAATCGTTAATTCATTAAATTAGTTGAGGTTATGCATATATTTTGAGGTAGAGGTAATTAGTTAATTATATTTACAAAGAGTTGTAAAATAAATTAACTGGACATTGTGGGACCCATTATATATTGATATAATGGTTAAATATCACTTAAAAGTTGAGTGTATATTGATTATTAATTTGAGTTATAAAATTGTTATTTGATCAAATTAACACTTAATTATACAAGATAATTAAGCATATGATTATAAGTATTTGTGGGACAAATATCAAAAATCAAAATGGACCACATTTCACATGTGGAGGCCGGATCTTTCAAGTGGAGAACAATAGTGTTTATTCTCTACTACTACCACACTCCATCACATGATAATGACTTGTTATGACACAACTATCATTACATTTACTACCAACACTCAAAGTCTTTTGCATGTGAGTAAAATAAGCAAAATAAGAGCCATATATGGCTTATAGTGACCGGCCATAAGGCCTTGATATTGAACAATTGTTGTTCAATTTTGAATCACTTCATTTTGCTTATTTTTCCACTTCTCTTTCTAAACTCAACTTCTCTCTAAACTCTCTTATACACTAATATTCTCTACATATTACTAGTGTAGCAATACAATAATATTAGTAGTATTTATCTTACTTATTATCTAGCTAATAATAAGGTAAGATTATTTGGGTTTAATCTTGGGTGCAACTAGAAGGAGACCTTCTACTTTGGAGGTTGTTTTATGGAGGATCATCTATCAATTTCATGCTCAAGAACAATAAGAAGGGGTTCTTATTGTGCCCATATTGAACCGAAAATTCCCAATGTAAGGATGTTTTCGTCTTATCTTTTCTTTTATGCTTTTATATTTGCATGCATGATATATAACTAGATCCTAAATCATTAAGTTAATGTAATTTAATGAACTAATTATAGGAGTCTAATTAGAGGTCTAGGACTTTCATGTGGTATCAGAGCTCAATTGTTACATGCATGTCGATTTTAGGCATTAAAATCGAGTTATACGATAACTTGGGTAAAATTGAAAATTTGTGTTCAAAGTTGGTTTGCACGAAATTTTTCATTTTCATGCATACCTACTGACCTCAAAATGGTTGTGGTCAAATTTGGTGATTTTATGGATTAATTTGCTATTTATTTTGATTTATGGCCTTTAAATCATGTTAATATGCATATTTTGGGTTAAAAGTTAACTAAAAATAGTTGCATGTTGATTTTGGCCATGAAATTTTGATATGATCTCACATGCATGTTGTACATAACGTAAAATTTCGTGACTTTTAATTAAGTTTTGCATGATGATTGATTTTTATAAGATAAAAGTCAATAAAGTGAGATTATTATGATCATAAAATTGAAACGGCCTTTTCTTGTGACAACCCTCGCGAATGCGGAAATATAAAACATACAAGCATGTGAATTATATAGCGGAAAATACGGTATTTTAAAAACCTTTATACATGCAAGATAGAAAAATACGAGGAGTGTCAAAATATTACAAACTAAATAAAAAATACCACAAGAGACGTAGTCTCTCAAAGTGTTAACAAAAGACAAAGTAATTAGCAACTAGCTAAACAACGTCTAGAGGGTTTCATCCAGGGACAACGCCCGCTAGCTCACACCCGAACCCAAAATAGCATAGCAAAAAGCCATCCAATGCAAGCAACCTGTTCATCCATGAAAAACATGAACGCCACAGTCAGTGGGGAGTAACTCCGGGTTCTCCCAGCCATATCACATCAAACGTACATATAAGGAAACACAAAAGTAAAATCATGCATATATAGATATACATGTGAGATACAATAAGAATAGATAGGCAATATGAGATATAATGATAAGATCATATAGAAATCAAATTCAAAGACTCGGGGAAGACACTCTTAGGCAACCGAATACGCTCACTAGGGCTTGCATCTCACCGTTAGCGGTATAAAATTGATAAGATTGAGACTCGACAGACAAACCAAGTCAAGTCATGCGATGATCACAATAAATCCAACATATTATCATCCATTCACGAACCAAGACAATGACGGTGTCCATTCATGCAATGACCATGAACAATATCATGAAATCACGCATTCAAAGACGACACAAAGACGACAACTCTCACGGTAATGAACGCACAGC
>JAIUZE010074846.1:23602-48941 GCA_022085475.1 Heliosperma pusillum
TCCGGTCCTAGTCTAAACCTGGCAGGACTCTCGGAATAAACCATTTTCCGATTCGACATGCGATGACGTTTCGCATCCAAGACTCGGTCAATCATTGACGCCGAGTACCCCAAATTCGGTAGAACAATTCACGAAAGAGGCGGAAAAGAGCACAAGCCTCATAACAAGCGGTACGCTACATGCAAATAACACCACCTCGCAAGTATACAACATTTGACGGCCGGGTCGAACAACACATAGCGTTCAACTCCCAACAACGTCGTCGTATGCCCACTACACATGCATTCAAGCAGTAGGATACCTCTCCGTTCCGACATTCCAGCCTTACGAACGGGAAGGTAGCCAAGGGAATTAGAGTACAAAGCACAAGACAAAATAGTGCTCAAACCGTATCATTTGTAAAAACCGACTCAAAGTGGGAACATACCAAAAACCGTCACAAAACATGTGATACAAGCGAAAGAGAATATCATATATCCAAAACATGAATCAATACATGATACATAAGCATTAAACCAAGTTTAAGAAGCATAATAAATAGGAAACATAGATAACTCTCCAAAACAACAAGTTTGGAAACTAACTTAAACAAGGGTTCACTTCAAACTGTCATAACTAGAGTTCTAGATATGGGAATGCAGAAATTCCAAGTTGAGGTCATAGCTTATCCTCTTACGGTTCCAACGAGTGGTTACAAGCCCAAAACAAGCAAGTAACGAAGGAGATATGAGCATTCTACCAAAAAGGGTCGGTGCTGTGAATTTCCACGAGTCCACCCGAGAACAACAACCCATTTCCATCATTTCCAATTTTCATAATTTACTTCTATCAACTAACAACAATCAATATTCATCATCAAAAATCATCCAATAACAACAATCATAAATCATAACATGATTCCTAAGCTCCTAATCGTATTCTAAATACGATTTCTAACATATAAAGCATGCAAAACACGTAAATGATATCGAGTAACCCTTCACCGTTACCTTTACGCGTCTTTAAACGGTTACTAAGCTTTCCTAGTCTCCACCTACAAACAATTAGATAATAAAAGAGGAATATCGTCCACCTTAAGAAAGACGGATAATTTAAAAAGCGAGAAAGACGGTAATTTTATTACTAATACGGATAGAGGAAGCTAAGAGGGGAAGAATAAGACGAACTTACGTGAATTCCGTCAAAGAACGAATGCGGTATGATGATTATAAGATCGGATCAAAGAGGGTTTTAGGTTTTGGTGGTTTGATGAGGAAGAAGGAGATGTTGAGTTGTGAGGGAAAAATAGGTTATGAGGGAGTTAAGTAAAGGGTGAGTCGGAAAGGCAACGAAAGTCAAAGGCGGCTTAAAAGTCAAGAAAAGTCAAAGACGACTCAAAAGTCACGAAAAGTCAAAGACGACTCAAAAGTCAAAAAAGTCAAAGACGACTCAAAAGTCAAAAAAGTCAAAGACGACTCAAAAGTCAAGAAAAGTCAAAGACGCCTTAAAACGGGTTTCACATGGAATCTTGCGGAAATTCCAAATACGAACTCGGAAATTCTAAATTCGACTCGAAACATAAAAAGCTAATTTAAAACTTAAATTCGCTGAAAAGATTTCGTAAAATATTTCTACTAGAAAAATAGGGTACATTTCCTGGTGTTACAAACCTGTTCTCCATGAAAAAACATGAACGCCACAGTCAGTGGGGAGTAACTCCGGGTTCTCCCAGCCATCACATTAAACGTACATAAAAGGAAATACAAAAGTAGAAGCATGCATATATAGATATACATGTGAAATACGATAAGGATAGATAGGCAATTCGAGATATAATGATAAGAGCATATGAATACAAATCCGAATCCATCATAATATACAAAGACTCGGGAAGACACTCTTAGGCAACCGAATACGCTCACTAGGGCTTGCATCTCACCGTTAGCGGTATAAGTTTGATAAGATTGAGACTCGACAAACAAACCATGCCAAGTCATGCGAAGATCATAAGTAATCAATCATATAATCATCCATTCAAACACACCAATACATTGACGACATCTCTCACATAAAATGAAACGCACTAGCACCGTGTACATGGCAAGTATGATTAAAAGGCATCCTCACTCCCATCTCTGGGAAGTCGAGCCCACGGGATAAGCATTTCCCTGAACGCATACACGATTCACTTCATTTCGTATATGTGGACTAATTTCCTCCGGTAGAACGACGATATAAATATCCGGTCCTAGTCTAAATCTGGCCAGAATCCCGAAATCACATTTTCCGGTTCGACATGCGATAAACATTTCGCATCCAAGACTCAGTTAATCATAGACGCCGAGTACCCCAAATTCGGTCGACATTCACGAAAGAGGCGGAAAAGAGCACAAGCAAGCGGTACGCTACATGCAAATAACACCACCTCGCAAGTACAAAATATTTGACGGCCGGGTCGATCAACGCAAAGCGTTCGCCTCCCAACAACGTCGTTGTATGCCCATTAACACATGCAATTAAGCAGTAAGGATACATCCCCGTTCCGACATTCCAACCTTACGAACGTGGAGGTAGCCAAGGGAATGAGAGTACAAAGCACATAGGAAATTAGTGCTAAAACCGTAACTTGTGTAAAAACCGACTCAAAGTGTGACATACCAAAAACCGTCACAAAACATGAGAATAGGGAATTATATAAGTTTAAATATGATAAAAATGAGTCAATACATGACACATAAGCATTAGAACAAGTTTATGAAGCACAATAAATAAGAAACATAGATCCCCTCTCCAAAACAATGTTGTTTGGAACCCAAATAAAACAAGGGTCCACTTCAAACAGTCAAAACTAGAGTTCTAGATATGAAAATGCAGAAATTTTAAATGGAGGTGATAGCTTATCCTCTTACGGTTCCAACGGGATGTCACAAGCCCAAAACAAGCAAGTAACGAAGGAGATATGATCATTTTACGAAAAGGGGTCAGTGGAGGAAAACTGCAGTCGACTTGGGAAAACTGGCAGCGGGTAACACTGCCAGCGTCGGACGACGCTGCCAGCGTCCAGGGAACGCGGCCCGCGTCCTGGTCTGGCAGGCACGGGTCATACGGATTTCACAATATTCACTAAGGCAAAACACAAATATCATCTAACATCACAAATCATCAATTCTCATATCAATAATCAACTAACAACAACCATCATCAACAACACAATTCCTAAGTTTACAAATCATATTCTAAATACGATTTCTAACATGGAAAACACATAAAACACATAAATGATATCGAGTAATCCTTCACCGTTACCTTTTCGCGTCTTCAATCGATTTCTAAGCCTTCCCAGTCTCCACCTACAATTAGATAATAAAAGATGAATATAATTCACCTTTGAGAAAGACGGATAAATTGAAAAGCGAGAAAGTCGGTAATTTTATTACCAAAACAGATAGAGGACGATGAGTGGGAAAGAATGAGACGAACCTAGGTGAATTTGAGCGAGAAATGAATGAGTAGCGACGATTACAAGGTGGATCAAATATGGAGGCTAGGTTTTTGGAGTTTCTTAGTGAGGAAGAAGAAGATGAATGTGAGGGAGTTAGGTTATGAGGGAGTATATGAAGGAGTAAGTGGAAAAAGTCAAGGAAAAAGTCAATAACGTCTTAAGACGTAATTTACTCAGAATCTCGCGCAAAGTCCGAAAACGAACTCGGAAATTCTCAATTAGACACGGGAAATTAAATTCTAAACTAAAACTAAATTTCGCTGAAAAGTATCCGTATAATATTTTTAAATTACAAATAGGGTACATTTGCGGGTGTTACAAACAACATAAATCCAAACTAGATCAACAGTTAGGAGCTTTATGAATGTAGTGAAGAACTTACAACTGAGTGTACCATTTACTGAATTGATCACTCAAGTGCCGACCTATGCAATGTTTATAAAGGAGATATTGACAAGGAAGCGATCTTTTAGCGAGATTTAGACTATTGCGTTCACTGAGGAGTGTAGCGTCGTGTTACAAAGCCGATCACCGCCAAAGATAAAGGATCCAGGGAGTTTTTATATTCCTTGTAATATAGGTCCTTTGTGTATTGATAACGCCCTTTGTGACTTAGGGGCTAGCGTTTGTGTGTTGCCGTATGCTATATGCAAAAATCTTATCGGTAAACTTAATTTCACTTATATGACGCTACAATTTGCTGACTGATCTATTATGCATCATATGGGTGTCTTAGAGGATTTGCCAGTTAGAGTAGGGAAATTATTTATCCTAGTTGACTTTATTTTATTAGATATGGTTGAGGATACCCGAACTCCTATCATTATATGGCGACCATTCTTGCACACAACGGGGGCGTTCATAGATGTTAGGAATGAAAGACTCGCGCTAGCGGTTCGGGATGACACAATAACGTTCAATTAAGATAATTTACCTAGAAATCCTGTCTTAGATGAAACTTGCAATATGACTGACGTTGCTGGTCTTTTTATTGATGAATGTCTTACTAAATCCTTAGACAGGGATGCTCAGGGTATTTCCACTGTATCCAATATTGTTGATGATGCTATAAGACCATGGAACTCAGAGGATGTTGAGCTCTATTGGTTGCTCAATGGAGAGTTGTACGATTCTTTAAGGCTACAACTTGATTGGTTGATGATGGTATTTCCACTTGGTGAGAGTGCCGTGTTGAAAGCTGAGCTAGATGATTTGGAGGCTAGAGTTTATCAAATTGAACATCTAACGAAGGAGATCAAGGAGGTCTATGGGATAATGACTAATCCGAGTAAGGTTGAGGTATTTTATTTTTTTCCTATTGAGACTAAAATGGGAAGTAATAGACCACTTTATTTGCCTTTTAATTTAAGTTTTGATACGCTACCTTCTACTTGTCGGGGAATCGGTTTGATGAAGTCCCATAAGAATGATAGTTGCGACAGTCCCACACAATATTTTTATATGATCATATTATTTCTTGGTGCTACTTATGCTTTTGTCTAGCACATGCGCAGATTTTTCATCGACTTTTGAGGACACTAAGCTATTTTGGTTATGCTACTATGGGTAATTGATCCATAAAGTTCAAATGATCATGAAGGATTTACAGTTGCTATATATCCTTGTATTCTCTTTTATTGTACTTTCTTTAGTTTTATTTCCCCTTCCCTTTTGTTAGATGTGTCATATAGGTTGTTGTTGTTGGATATGTTGTGTGACTGCTCTGCTGTTAGCGTCACAAAGAGGACGCTGTGACATTTAGGTTTGGGGGAGGAATATTTATTTCAGTTGTGTGTTTATTTATGCATTGTGTCATTTAATAAAAAAAACCATAAAAAATTCAAAAAATCCAAAAACATGTTATTTATATATTAGGTCACGTTTTGGTGAAATTGAATAACAATGATGCTAATTTGCATTGTTTTTGCATTTGAATCCCATCTTAGTCATGCATGTACATTGTTTTGACATGTTATTCCGAGAACAAAGCTCAATGATCTAGTCTTGACCGTATTTGACCGGCCTTTTACTAATTAGATTTGACAAATTATGTTGGTAAACTACTTAAATTTCTGAGGTATTTAGAGCTTCCTAGGCCAGGATCATTAATAAACTGGTCTCATTTTATTTAGGTCTGAGTGGGGTACTCCTTGAGGAATATATAACAATGTGATACACGGATTTGCAATCCTTTCTAAACTGTGATACACGGGGGAACCATGGATGGAGAAACGAGGGACAAGCGTAGAAATACGCATTTGTAGAGTGGCCACTAACTTTTGTGGGAAGTTGGACCGTTCGAATACTTCATGACATGTCAAGACAGAAAGTGATGACATGAACACCAAGAACTCGTTACCTTTAACATTCTATGTCTAGATTAACTCTCGTGGATGCCAATGAACACGGATCTTCACAGAGATCTTGAGTAAGAGGTAAGGGTACGTATTAGGAAGTTCTTTAATCGAACACCTAATCTGACCCGCCTCGATAGCGCCGCTACTAATGATTAGGTAAACTCGTATGTTATCGATGTGTTGTCGGTTATATGCATGCTATGCAACATCCACGTTTTAATCCTAGCATGTGAGCTTAGACTATGTCGGTTGAACATGTAAGTTAGCATTTAATTATGTCGAAGTAGGATTTAGATTGAATTGCATGTGAGAAGACAAGTAATTAAATCATATAATGATTGCGAAATAAATTACAAAAGAACAAAGATTATAATGGATTTCATGATCTATGTCGGAAATATGTTTGAAAGATTAATTGAAACAAAGCAAAGAACTAATGAAACTAAACGAAATCAGATTAGCAATGATAATACGAATATTAGTCAGCTCAACTAACTAATTAAACTACGTCAAAGCGAACCAGGAAGTTCAGAGATAGAAACCAACCCGGAAAAGGCGCAGAAGGAGGTGCCTCTTCTGGAAAAGGCGCAACACTCTGTGCGTCTGTTCCTGAGTTCGGTTCTGGTTGTGATTTACGGTTTATTAATGATCTACAAGTCTAATTTAAGTGATTTAACAAATTAAATTATATCAACTGTATCAAAGGCGAATCTAGAGACTAAATATAGACGGATCTAACCTCTAAAGACATAAATTTATAGATGAAAAAAACCCACTAATATCGATTATTAGGGATTTAAGTCAAACAAACTAAATAAAGAAAGACTAAAGAAAAGGTTTGAAAACGATTTTGACAGATTTTCGACATAAATCTTACATTAATTAAATAAAGTACAAAAGATGTATGGGTTTAAACACCCTCAGACTTACATGTTGACGAAAAGAGATAAGAACTAAAGTTATCGATTTACCGACAGCTCGACTCAAATGTAAAGAAAGTGCCCTCGTAAGAGGAACGATCGATTAAGTAAAGTTTGATTAAGATTGATTATTGTTGAGTTGGTCAAATTGGTAGGTCAATGCAATAACTTGACAGGTACCAGAAGGATCTGAGCTAACATGGCCAATTTATCAAGCACTTAGTTGTCAAAATGCTTAGAGCATGGTCTAGAATGCAAAGAGAGAAAAAGAAGGGGCGCAATACTCGCGTGCCTTAAAAGTGTGCACGAAACTCTCCTTATATAGGGAGAAATCCAAAGAGTTATGAAATAACTCGAACACGGAAAGAAATCTAGAAATATTCTGGAAACAGGTAAAACGAGCCGGGGTACAGGCGCAGCAGGAACTGCGACTCTTGGAAGAGGCGCAGCGCCTGCTGCGTCATTTCCTAAGCAGTTTCCTACTTTGAAAGAAAGATTTCCGCGATTCTTTATTGGAATTGCGGTAGGTTTCGAATACTCTTCAATAAAATACGGATATATTTTACCAAAAAATATAATTTTTGAAATATTAAAATATCCGGAATATTCTCGAGCGTTCAGGCACGGTTTTAAAAGACGGTTTATAGAAAATGAAACGGTTTTTGACCATGACTCCAAAATGACTCTAATGACTATCAAAACGACCGTATCGGTACGTAGATGATGACCAAAGGGTAGACATGACTATTTGAGCTATCACTTGACGATAAACTTACAAATTGTCATAAATCGTTCCGTATACCAAACATACGGCCCAATCATCACTGGGTGGTTGGCGGAAGGTGTAGATTTGAGGTATCTACAAACATCAAATTGAATAAGTGTGATATTAGATTCTTGATACTCGCATTCTTTTGATAAAGTACATGAGGCGATTCTTTTCGTTCAAATAAGCATGTTTAAGATGTTTGAGTCTTTGGAGCATGTTTTATCACCTATCTAATAGCTACATTCCTAGAATTTGCCTACCTTATCGGGACATTCGCAGTTGCTTATTTTTCATGCCTATCTTGCTACTATGGTTGGGTTGGGACTTTTATTGTCAAAGTGGGTGTAGTAAATTTTTGTTAGCAATTGTGTATTTTCCCTATGTTGAGAAAAAAATTGTATGAAGCAAGAAAAAAAAAAAGAAAGAAATTCGCGAAAAAATGTGGTGAGAAATGAAAAAGACAAAAGAAAAAAAAATAAGTTGTTTCAATTGAATTGCTTAACAGAAAATGAAAGGGAATTTGCTATAGTCTAATCCATATTTAGAGAGTACAGTCGACATCTCTCTTGTGAGTACTGTCGACATCGCTCTTGTGTTGTCAACTTTTAAGATGATTTCTCTAGTTGGGTTTTGTTTGTGCTTACTATTGTAGGATTGGTTTGTAAGTCTCACTGCGACTACCGGTCTTAGCCCCACATTTCCATACAAGCCTTGGCACAACCCACTTCTATAACTTCACCCATTATCCTCCCTTATTGTCCTTGATTCATGTACTTATGGTTTATTGTGAATGCGTATTAGTTGGGGAAGTTACTATCACATTTGAATGCATGCATTTTTCATAAGTTGAGTGAGTGTTTCTATTTTTTCTATCTTTACAAAACTCACCTTTTAAACACATTTGAGTGTATGAGTGAATCCGCGAGAATCCGACTGATTTGTCTTGCAAGATCGAAAGGTAATTAGTTTTGTCGAATACGGTATCATGTAACATCTCGTGATTTGAGTTGCGTTTTCTATTGCCCGTGCCGATTAAATCGTTTTGTTGGTACTGTAGATACCTTGTTTCTAAACCTTCCACCAACCACCCAGTGATGATTGGGCCGCATGTTTGGTACGTGAAACGACTTATGACAATTCATAATTTTATGGTCAAGTGATAGCTCGAACACTTGTGTCTACCCCTTGTTGTCATCTACGCACCGGTATGGTCGTTTTGACAGTCACTAGAGTTCATTTCGTGTCCGGTTCGAAAAGCTTTTCATTTTCTAGAAACCGTTTTAAAACTCCGAGTCGGAACGCTCCAGAATATTCTGGATATTTTATTAATATTTTCAAGTTCTATCTCTTTTTGATTAATATATCTCGTATCTTTTTTAATGGAAGTGTAGATCAACCACAAATGCGTAATAGAAACGTGGGAATCTTCTTTCCGCAGAACGAACCCTTTGGGGAAATGACGCAACAGGTGCTGCGCTGAAGGGTTCTGCAACGATTTTGAACATATTTAAATTATAGAATTCTTAAGATCTCATGCATATTAAGCATTAAGATTAAACAAAAGAGTGATTACCAAACTTACTTGGATGCGGAAGAATTCAAATAATATGCTAATAGTAAGTAGTATAATAAAATTACCCAAATAGAATCTTCTTGAATAATAATATAATCTGTGAGACCGTCTCACAATAAGGCCCCAAGTGTTTCGCCTCTACTGGTATGCACACAATATGAGTGTGTATGCTAGTACAAACATTATGGGCATTTTTCTTCCCTCTTACTCTCTTGATATTTTTCTCTCTAGAAAAACTCATGATAAACACCTTTTTCTATATCTCTTTATATAGGGAGTTTAAGGGAATCCTAAACCATCTAGGATTAGGAAACTATAATAAGAATAATAAATATTATTCTTATTCCTTTAATAATTAATCATTATAAATTATAACATCGCGCAAAACTCATCCAGTGTGTGATCCTGTAGGACTGACTAGTACCACCAGAGTCCCAACTCATTTAGGACTCAGGCTACTAGCGGCTCTTACCAGAACATTGTAGCCACATAGAATTAATCAGTTATACAATATTACAGACATATGGGCATACTAACTCCTTCTGTAACAACCCTCGCGAATGCGGAATTAAAACATAACAAGCATGTGATTTATATAGCGGAAATACGGTGTTTTGAAAACTTTTTACATGCTAAGATAAAAATACGTGGAATGTCAAATAATTACAAACCAAAGTAGAATATACTACAAAGAGACGAAGTCTTTCAAAATGTTATCAAATATCAAAGTTATTAGCGAACTAGCTAAACAACGTCTATAGGTGATTCATCCAAGCCAACGCCTGCTAGCACACACCCGAACCCAAATTACCACAAGCAAAAATCCATCCAATCAAGCAACCTGTTCATCCATAAAAAACATGAACGCCACAGTCAGTGGGGAGTAACTCCGCGGCCATATCACAATAAACATACTTAAACGGTAATACGAATTAGAAGCATGCATATATAAATATACATGTGAAATACGAGAAGGATAAATAGGCAATTCAATATATAAGGATATCGATACACGAATTACAAAACCGTAACCATCATATTATAGATAGACTCGGGGATGACACTCTTAGGCAACCATACACTCACTAGGGCTTGCATCTCACCGTTAGCGGCATAAGCTTGATAAGATTGAGACTCGACAAACAAACCATGCCAAGTCATCCAAAGATCACAAACAATCAATCATATAATCATCCATCCAAACGTACGAATACGTTGACAACATCTCTCACGGTAAATGACACGCACTAGCACCGTGTACATGGCAAGTATGATTAAAATCGCATCCACGGGATGACATTTCCCTGAACGCATACACGATTCAACATTTCGTGTATGTAGACTAATTTCCTCCCGGTAGGACGACGATAATAATATCCGGTCCTAGTCTAAACCTGGCCAGACTCTCGGAATAAACATTATCCGATTCGACATGCGATGACATTTCGCATCCAAGACTCGGTCATACATAGAAGCCGAGTACCCCAAATTCGGTCAACCATCACGAAAGAGGCGGAAAAGAGCACAAGCATCATAACAAGAGGTACGCTACATGCAATGACACCACCTCGCAAGTATACAACATTTGACGGCCGGGTCGATCAACGCAAAGCGTTCGCCTCCCAACAACGTCGTCATATGCCCACTAACACATGCAATTAAGCAGTAAGGATACACTCCTCATTCCGACATTCCAGCCTTATGAACGAAGAGGTAGCCGAGGGAATGAGAGTACAAAGCACATAACAATAGTGCTCAAACCATAAGATGTGTAAAACCGACTCAAAGTGGGATATATGAAAAACCGTCACAAAATACGCGATACAAGCAAAAGGAATATCATATATTCGAAACATTAATATTTAAAGTCATTACGTAAATTTATACGATAAACGAACCATCGGAAATATTATAAATGAAAACATAAGTATGAAATTCAAAAGAGTTGGCAACGTGTGCCAGCCGGTCAAGGGGACCGGCTGCCGGCTACCCGGCTGGCACCAATGTCATACTTGAAAAACAATTGAAAATGCAGCGTGTCCCAGCCGGTCAAAGGGACCGGCTGCCGGCTACCCGGCTGGGACCAATATCACTTTAGAAAAATGAAGACATGTGGGATGGGTCTCAGCCGGTCGGCTAACCGGCTGCCGGTCGGCCGACTGAGACCTATATAACACCAAAACTTTTACGTAACACAAACAATATATAGCCACTCCCCAGCCGGTCGGCCGGCTGGGGCATATTATGCACGAAATTCATCTTCTTCATCCCAAACATCATACAACCAACAACAACTAACATCATAAATCATCAATTATCATTATCAATTATCAACTAACAACAACTATCATCAACAAAACAATTCCTATGATTACTAATCCTATTCTAATTACGATTACTAACATAGAAAACACATTAAAACATGTAATGATATCGAGTAACCCTTCACCGTTACCTTTTTGTGTCTTCAATACTCGTCGAGGTCCTCTTCTATCAAGTAGTAGTCTTTGTCGAGATCTTGGAGGTCACCACCTACAATTAGACAATAAAAGATGAATATAATTCACCTTTGAGAAAGACGGATAAAATGAAAAGGGAGAAAGACGGTATTTTTATTACCAATTAAGATAGAGGACGATGAGAGGGAAAGATTGAGACCAATTTTAACGTATTTGAACAAGTAATGAAGGAGTAGTGTTGATTATGAGTTTGAGCAAGTATGGAGGTTAGGGTTTTGGTGGTTACTTGGTGAGGAAGAAGAGTAGGTTGAATGAGGGAGTTAGGGTTTAAAAAGGGAGTAAGTGGAAAAACATGAGAAAAGCCCATAAACGCCTTAAGACGTAACTTACTCGAAATCTCGCGTAAAGTCCGAAAACGAACTCGGAAATTCTAAATTAGACACGGAAAATTGAAATATAAACTAAAACTAAATTTCGCTGAAAAGTATCCGTATAATATTTTTACTATAAAAATAGGGTACATTTGCGGGTGTTACAATCACCCCACCTTTTAAAAAGTTTCGCCCTCGAAACTTAAGCGAAAGAAAGATACCTTAATCAAATAGGCTTGGATATTTAATACGCATAGAAGCGCTTCTGTTTCCCACGTCTCTTCTTCAACATTAACACATCTCCACAAAATTTTCACTAAAGGCACCACTTTACTTCTCAACTTCTTATCCTTGTGATCTAGAATGCGGATCGGCTTCTCTTCAAAGGACAGATTCGGTTCTAGCTCGGGCATTTTAGCTTGAAAGACATGACTTGGATCACTAATGTACTTCCTCAATTGAGAAACATGGAATACATCGTGAACTTTAGCCAAATTCGGGGGCAAGTCCACGTTGTAAGCAACGACACCAATCCTTTTCACAATATCAAAGGGTCCAATGTATTTCGGGCTCAATTTACCCTTGACATCAAACCTTTTAACACCCTTCATCAGATACTTTCAAGAATACTTTATCTCCAACTTCAAATTCTAACGGTCTTCTTCGGACATCTGCATAAGATTTTTGTCGGTCTTGAGCGGCTTTCATTCTATCACGAATGACTTTCACATGATCAATGGTCTCAACAAGAACATCGGGACCTAAGTCACGAACATCACTTAATTGATCCCAACAAATAGGACTTCGACATTTTCTTCCATAGAGAGCTTCATAAGGATCCATCTTGATCGATGCATGATAACTATTGTTGTACAAAAACTCCACCATCGGTAGACTCTTTTCCCAACTAGATTGGAAGTCGAGTGCACAAGCCCTAAGCAAGTCTTCTAAAGTCTGGATAGTCCTCTCGGTCTGGCCATCGGTAGCGGCATGAAATGCGGTACTCATCAACAATTTACTACCCATGGCTTCTTGTAAGGCCTTCCAAAATCTTGAACAAAATCTCGGATCTCGGTCGGATATGATTTCCTTGGGAACACCATGGTATCTAAGAATCTCATCAACATAGGCTTTCGCTAGTCGATCTAAACTCCAAGTCTCTTTGATCGGAATGAATCTAGCACTCTTAGTCAAATGATCAACAATAACCGAAACGGCATCTTTACTTCCAACGGTCCTTGGCAAAGCCATGACAAAATCCATAGAAATAGATTCCCACTTCCATAGTGGAATATCCAAAGGTTGTAGCAATCCACCGGGCCTTTTGTGTTCGATTTTCACTTGTTGGCAAGTAAGACATCTTCCAACATAAGACACAACATCGCCTTTCAAATTCGGCCACCAAAATTGTAGCTTCAAATCTTTATACATCTTATCACCTCCGGGGTGAATAGAATAAGGAGAAAGGTGAGCTTCATCAAGAACTCGCTTTCTCAAGTCAAGCGCATTAGGAACAAACAAACGGTCATGGAGTCGAAGAACACCTTTGTCATCAATCTTGAAGTCTTTAGCTTTTCCTTCTAGAAGCTTGGCCTGAATAGACTTCCAGGTAGGATCATCAACTTGGCTTTCGCGGATCTCGCGGAGAAAAACAGGTTCGGCAGTCATAGCACCAACGCAATCAAACCCACGTTCCACGAATTCAAACTTCAACTTTCGAAACTCAATACAAAGATCAACGGGTAATACCGACATAGCATTCAAAGTATGACAAGATTTCCTACTAAGAGTAACGACAACAACATTTGCCTTTCCTTCATCGTATAATAACTCAAAATCATAATCATTCACCAATTGCAACCATCTTCTTTGTCTCATATTCAACTCCTTTTGATTAAATATGTACTTCAGACTTTTGTGATCGGTGAATATGCGACAATGAACACCAATAAGGTAGTGTCTCCACACTTTCAAGGCATGAACAACGGCGGCTAATTCCAAATCATGAGTAGGGTAGTTCACTTCATGAACTCTCAACTGTCTCGAAGCATAAGCCGCCACCTTCCTACTTTGCATAAGTACACAACCCATTCCCATCCTGGAAGCATCACAATAGACATCAAAGTCAGCACCATCTTCAGATAAAGTTAACACCGGAGCGGTAGTCAACCTTTTCTTTAGCTCTTGAAAAGCAGCTTCACAAGCTTCATTCCATAGGAACTTGGTTTCTTTCTTTAACAATTGAGTCATCGGTCTAGAAAGCTTTGAGAAATCTTTGACAAATCTACGGTAATATCTAGCTAAACCAAGAAAACTTCGAACTTCTCTAACATCGGTCGGACTCTTCCAATCAACCACGGCTTCAATTTTAGAAGGATCCACCATTACACCTTCTTTAGAAATTACATGCCCAAGAAAGGACACTTTAGGTAACCAAAATTCACACTTGGAGAATTTGGCAAACCACTTTTGACGACGAAGGACACCCAAAATAGTGCTTAGATGAATAGCATGCTTTTCTTCGGTCTTGGAGAAAATAAGGATGTCGTCGATGAACACCACTACACACTTGTCAAGATACTCACTAAATGTGCGGTTCATTTGATCCATAAAAATAGCGGGAGCATTAGTCAATCCAAATGGCATCACCTTGAACTCAAAGTAACCATATCTTGTACTAAAAGCGGTATTCAGTATATCGGCATCACGAACGGGAATTTGGTGATAACCGGATCTCAAATCCATCTTGGAAAAAGTAGAAGCACCCTTTAGTTGATCAAACAAATCTTCAATTCTTGGCAAAGGGTACCTATTCTTGATTGTAATTTGGTTCAACTCACGGTAATCAATACAAAGCCTCATAGAACCATCTTTCTTTTTCACAAAGAGAACGGGAGCACCCCAAGGCGAGGCACTTGGTCGAATGAAACCTTTCTCAATCATATCATCAAGTTGCTTCCTTAACTCTTTCAACTATGTTGGAGCCATACGGTAAGGAGCTTTAGCTATGGGTCCGGATCCGGGAACAAGATCAATGGAAAGCTCAACATCACGCTCAGGAGGGATCTCGGGCAAGTCTTCGGGGAATACATCGACAAATTCACGAACTATAGGCACATCTTCAATATTTGGTAAAGAGGTAATAGTAGAAGTCACAATACACAAGTATGCTTGGTGACCCTTTCTTACCATACTCACCAACTTCATTGCGGAAATCAAAGACACACCCATTCGGGAATGATATCCCTTATAGGTTATTCTAACTCCTAAAGGAGTCTTTAAATAAATCTTTTGATCTCTACACTCGAATCTAGCATGGTATAACGCTAACCAATCAATACCTAGAATTACATCGAACTCTCCTAGAGGAAACTTAATGAGATTAACGGGAAAGATAGTACCCGCAATAGATATTGGGACATTTGGATAAAGAGTAGAATAAGAGATAATTTCTCTGGATGGTAAAGATATGGGAGTATCCTCACTAAATGTAGGCTCGATAGATAATTTATTAGCATAAGTTGAAGACACAAAGGACATAGAAGCACCGGTATCAAATAGAATAAGACACGGTTGCTCTAAGATTGAGAACATACCCGTGATTATCTCCGGATGAGCATCGGCTTCGGCTCGGCTTAGAATGAAGATAGAACCCTTAGGTTTGGCAATAGGAGGGGGCAACTTCCGGTCGAGGCAATCATCATAACGATGACCCGTCTTTTGGCAAAAGAAGCAACCGTAAGGTCGGTTGGAACAAGTTACACTGGGGTGGTGTGGAAGTCTACAACGGTTGCAAAAGCGACCTTGAGTTTGAACTTGAGGGGGAGCATAAGGCCTATGAGCCACGTTAGAAGTAGCTCGAGGAATGAAAGGAGTGGGAGCTCTTGTATTTGTATTTGGGGGAGGATTGAATCTCTTCTTGTTGGCATAAGAGTTGGAGGACAACGGAGTAAACAGCCTCTTGCCATGGAAATTTGGCCTAGGAGAGAAGGAAGTAGAGGGATTCTTCATCATTGCTTCATCTTTGATAGCCCTCATAGAATTTTCGGCCCATAGTGCATCATCAAACAATTCCCCAAAGGAGGTAGAATTTCTCCTCACTTTGTTTTGGAGTAAGGCACTAAGCTTGTTGCAATAGTAGAAAGCTCGGTCTTCATCATCCTTGATGAGCCTCGGTGCGAAATGAGCAAGCTTGTTACTTTGTGTGGTGAAGTCTTGAGCCGCCATCACCTTGCTTGAAATCAATGACTTCCTTTAGCCTTTAGTGCTTGAGTTCCTTGGGATAAAATCACCTTCAAATAGAGCTTTGAAACAAGCCCAATTGAAATCTGCTTCAAGAGTACCGGTGGCACTAGTAATCGCCCACCAATTATCCGCTTCCCTTAAAAGGAAATGCTTAGCAATCCTCACCTTGTCCTCTTCACAGACTTGGTACAAGTCGAATTGCTTTTCCATATCCCGAAACCACTCCGAAAGCTCGGTAGGGTCCGGTTCTCCACCATACGGCATAATCTTGCTTCTAGCAATTTGGCTAGCCACCCAAGCATAGCCTCCTTGGTGATTGTCTTCTCTACGAGGAGGGACTTGCTCGGCATGAGCATTAGCCGCATCTTGTTGATTCTTCAACACTCGCATAAGAGCTTCTAGCATAACGTTTTCTTCTAGTCGAGGTCTAACAATCTTCATAAGAAACAAAAACAAAACAAGTTAATCCTAACACTTAACATAAACAAATAGACTACCAAGTAAAGTCCTTAACTTCTACCCATCTCTCATTTATTATTTCATGGTCAAGTAGTTTATGTTTAGGGTTCACGTGTGTGCGTCGGGAGCGTTAAAGCTCTGATACCAACTGATGCGTGTATTTTAAATAGACTTTCTAGTCCATTTTTGCACGCATTTCTATGTCATTTAGGTGATATTATATCACCATATGCCCCTATTTGGCTACTTTGTACTTTCATTACCATTTTGTAGGTACAAGCTGTGTAGTAGCGGAAACCGAGCCAAAGCAGTCCACTTTGCATGCATTTAGGAGAATGGAAGGATCGGGACAGGAGCTCTTGCCTTGGGAAGCGTGAAACCATTCATAATCAAGCCCAAGTCATGACTCTTACTATGTACTATGCCAGAAGACCTCGATCGAGTACGTATTTGGTCGATCGAGGTGAGTTGAAGCCAGAAGACCTCGATCGAGCTACATCCGTTCCTCGATCGAGTAGGAGCCGTTTACCAGTTGGTCGATCGAGTAGATCAAGTGCTCGATCGACTGATTTCCATGAATAAAGTCCTCGATCGAGTGGGTATTGTTGGAGCCAGTGTCCTCCACAGTTAGTGCAATAACATAAATAAATCTCTGTAGGTTCACAGGGTATACTTTGTATTGTAATCAGCTGATTAACGTTTATCGATAACGGTTGGCTTGCTAGATAAGTTTGACGTTATTGTCATACAGATGGCGGTGATCAATTGGTCCCTAAAAGTCACACCTAAAGGATGTGATTGAGAGATGTGATTATTTGAGAAAATAATCATATTGATGCCTTACTAAATGACTAAAAGGTTAGTCGGTGTTTTTGACTAAAAGGTTAGTCAATGTGATGATGATATAATTATTTAATAACGATTAAATAATGTTAGCTAAGACGAATTAACTGTAATTCGTAATTAAATATAAAATGTTATATTTAGTTGTAGTATATAATGTGAGCTTAAACGAATTAAAATGTTAATTCGTAATTAAACATAAACCGTTATATTTAATTAGCAGGATTATAAATATACCGATATTTATAATTGTAATATATATTATACGATTGTCATAATAATTGTTATGTTAATATATCCACTGCTAAATGTTGTAATGGACCTTATTAATGTATGACAACATATTAGACAAATATAATATTTATAACATTATATTAAATGGAAGCTAATATAACCGAAAAAGAGTCCAAATACACTTTGGAATTTCGGTTAATTAGGGTAACAAAATAAGAGAAAAATAATCCCTTATTTTCTCTATGGTGTGCCGTGTGAAGAGGGAGTATATGGGGAGAGTTTTACTCATTCTAACTCTTGAAATTCATTCATCATTAATTTACATCACACAAAAACATACAGACTCTTTTTCTCTCTAATTTTCTAGCAAATACAAGGGCATTTCTCAATCAATCTTGGGTGAGACGATTAGGAGGATATCTGATTTGATATCTGTTCTTAGGCCGAATTTACGAGGACTAAAGGTTATTCGTAATCCCTTTGTTTATTATGCAATTTTGTTTATGACCCGTTAATCATATAAATTGTAATTTCATTATAATCATGTTAGATTAAAGGGATGTATACGGATATATTCCCACAAGTGGTATCAGAGTCTTAGGGCTATGAAATTTTTTATGTGATTTTCATAAATATTAAATTGTATGATTATTGAGAGAAAAAAAAAATATTCGGATTTTTTTTTAAAAAAAAACTCACGGTTTTATATTTTCTTTGTGCCGTGATGTATATTTTTTTTAGGGTTCCATTATAGATTCATTCATATTATTGTTTTAATCTGTTAAAGATGATAATATATGAATTTGTTGATATTTTAGTTTAATAAGGATTAAATTAGAATGTAATAGGAATTGTATTGGATGTTAATGAACATCAATTTTTGTGCTATATATTTTTGGTATAAATTTTTTTAGATGTTCATATTAAAAGGTTAATTTGAATCATCTATTTGTATCAATGTTTAATAACGATTAGGCATTGTTTTGTTTGCACCGATCTAGTTAATATAAGCTTGATCGAATTAAAACGGTTTAATTTGATTAATTTTTTTTTTGCTGCTCGTGTTACTGTTCACAGTTATAAAAAAAAAAAAAAAATCTGTTTTTTTTAAAAATGGCAGCAACAGTCTTTTTTGTGTATTGGTTTTTCGGTTTTTGTTATAAACCGAGAGAAAAGAAAGAAGAGAAAAGAAAATTTTTTTTTTGGGATAATGTTTGTTTGTTATTGTGAAAAGGTTCACAATAATGATACCCGATTATTTTAAAAAGGTTTAAAATAAAATGGATTATGAAAGATTAAAATTGTTGTGGGCAATTAAGGAATTGTCACATAATTTTGATCGTATAAAATGGTGGTTTGGATAATTAATCAACATAATTAATGAATTATGTTTTGTAGAATTAATTTATATAGTTGATGCATTTTATTTTTGTCGAATGAATGAATGGTTTTATTTACGTACTTTTGCAATTGGTTGAAGAATGTAATACCTAGTGTGACCTTAGTTAATCATGTTTTCGTAATGATGGAAACATGGTTTGGATGTATTTATGAGATCTCGAATCTCCTTTTATTTCTTTTAATTATGTTTTTGGAATTAGAATGTAAATAGGTTTATTTTGTACTTTTGAAAATGTAATTTAAAAAGACTAAAGATGGAGATCGGATGCTCACTCCCGCTACATGGACCAAGATGAGACAAAGTCAAGCTTCTCGGGTACATTAGGATGGATTCCAAACTTGTATTTACTGTTCATTTTGGTAGATAGACCACACTAGGACCGTTGTAATAATTTACGTATTTTTCATTCTTTTGCTTTTCATTCACATGTTAAATTATTGCATCATATTCCGCCTTAACCAAACCACCTAAAATGCATGAAAAATGATTCATATAGTTTGAATTTTCATCATAGACATACAGATGTCACTCGTTCATAGAGCCATCACCTTAGTCTAAATCATTACGAAATGCTAGAAATTTGTTCACTTAAAATGAATTAAATTTAAGATGATGGGATCTTCCTCTAAAATGAAAATTGAGATTAGTCTTTATAGGGAAAACTACTATGAACCCCTTCTTCGTCGGAAGTCATAATATGACCCCTTCTACGTTGGGTAAGTAGTGAGTGCTGACCTATTTTATCTCAACATTATAGTACGAATAATATCTCGTGATTATGATGGACTAAAAAGATAGAATTTACAGAAATTTATCGACCAGAAATTCTAAAAGTAGAATTAGCCATGATGTTGGCTTATCAATTTACAGAAATTGAGTCTTGGGATCATTTATATAATTTTTGAGGGAGGTCAATTGTATAAATGCACGAGTCATCGAATTAAACAGTTTTTCATTAGACTCAAATTTTAAAAAATGGATACTTGTCATTTTCATTTTCTTTATTCACAGTCACATATACAGATATAACTGCAAACTAACAAATGGTTGGCCATACTGATGACCCAATGCCAAGTGCCACGCTCGGACGTGAATCCTGGCTTAAGATGTTTATGGACAACATGAATCAGTCCACGCGACTGAAGAATGATGGTTCCGACTTTGCGGACTGGAAGGCGACATTACGAAATGCTGCCATTGCTGACGGTAAGCTCAAGTACTTGACTGAGCCACTACCGACTAACCCAGGCCCCAATGCAGGAGCCAATGAATCACTTGCTTATAGTGATTTCGTAATGGAGGCGGGTGCGATAAAGAACTTACTCATCTTTTCAATGGAATCCAATTTGCAGAGGCGATTCATAGCCCAGGGTGCAAACAAGATTTTCACCACTCTCTCTAACGAGTTCTCGAAAGCTCCGAGGATCGTTAGCTATGAGTATACCTGTCGCTTCTTTGAAGCGAAACTCCAGAAGGGCCAAGCGGTTAGCCCACACATTCTTGCTATGATCGAGAATGTCGAGAAGCTGGAGGCTCTTGGTTGTAAAATCGATGAGAAGATCATTATTGATCGTGTGCTTCATTCACTTCATGATGGTTTTGCCCTTTTCAGGGCAAATTACTATATGAATGATATGAAGAAAAGTCTTCATCAGCTCCACTCACTTCTCGTACAGACCGAGAGTGATCTGAAATTGAGTGGGAGCGTGAAACAGGACGTTCTCATGATTAACAACAAGGGTAGGGGTAAGGGCAAGGCTCAAGCTGACCTAGCTGTAGGGAAGCAAAAGTTCAAAAAGCCAGGAAAGGTCAAGAGTGGGCCTGGTGAGACTAGCGGTAGCTCACAAGGCAAGACAAAGAGCAAAGATAACGTGGAGTGCCACCATTGCCACAAGTCTGGGCATTGGAGGCGGAACTGCCCCGTGTATGCTGAAGACGTAAAATCAGGCCGCGTCATTCCTGTTGGTACGTCATCTTTTATTCATATGATTGAGATTAACCATGCAAGTTTCGGAACTTGGGTACTAGATACTGGTTGTGGTTCTCATCTGTGTAATCATTTGCAGGGCCTAAGAAGCATCACAACTCTCGCAAAGGGTGATGTGGACCTGCGAGTGGGGAATGGAGCTAGAGTTGCTGCCGTTTCAGTGGGAACATATGTAATCCAACTCCCTAGTGGTTTTGAGTTATTGCTGAATAATTGTTACTATGTACCCAGTTTGTCGAAAACATTATTTCTGTTTCCGTACTTGATAAGGACGGTTTTTCGTTTTTAATAAAGGATAATAGCTGTATTTTCTCTTTAAACGATATGATTTATGGTAAAGCTGTTTCCATGAATGGAATATATGTTTTAGATCAAACCACAGATATAATGCAAGTGAGTAATAAGAAAGCAAAGGTTGGTGACAAAGATCAAACCTATCTATGACATTGCCGTATGGGACACATAAATGAAAAACGCGTGAAAAGCTCATTGATAATGGGACTATCTCCCCATTTGACTATGAATCTTTTGGCACGTGTGAATCATGTCTCATAGGCAAAATGACTCGAATTTCCTTCAAAGGTGTTGGAATGCGCGCTGCTGACCTATTAGGACTCATACATACTAATGTGTGTGGACCTATGTCAATCAACGCTAGAGATGGCTATAGATATTTTATCACTTTCACGGACGATTTGAGTAGATATGGTTATGTCTACTTAATGAAGCATAAAAGTGAGTCCTTTGACAAGTTCAAGGAATTCCAGAATAAGGTTGAAAACCAATGGATAGAAAGATTAAAGCACTACGTTCAGATCGTGGTGGCGAATATCTTTCGAATGAGTTTGATCAACACCTCAAAGACTGTGGTGTAGTACTACAGTTAACTCCACCTGGAACACCACAATTGAATGGTGTGTCCGAACGGAGAAATCGAACATTGCTTGATATGGTTCGATCCATGATGAGTCACACGGTTGTGCCTGACTCATTATGGGGATATGCTCTATTGTCAGCTGCTCTAATACTTAACCGAAGTCCGTCTAAAGCTTTAGACAAGACTCCATATGAACTATGGAAGGGAACGGTCCCTAACTTGTCCTTTATTCGGGTTTGGGGCTGCGAGGCTTATGTCAAGTGGAGACCTGACGATAAGCTCGGCCCACGATCGGTCAAGACATACTTTATTGGTTATCCAAAAGGGATGTTTGGTCATTACTTTTACTCGCCTACCGAACATCGAGTTTTTGTTGCGGCTAGTGCGACGTTCTTAGAGAAAGAATTTCTCGAGAATAGGACAAGTAATGGAACCTTCGATCTGTCGGAGATTCCAGAACCAACAACCGAGCTACCAATGGAGGAAACTGTTCCCTCATCATCGGCTGCGGTAAATATTCCTGAGGAACCCAGGAGGTCGGGTAGAGTCTCCATTCCTCCAGACAGATACATTGGTATGGTCGAGGAGAATGGGAGAGATGACGTTTTACTCCTAGAGAGTAACGAACCCGCTACCTATAAAGGTGCCATGACCTGTTCCGACTCTAAGCTATGGCTTGAAGCCATGCAATCCGAGATGGACTCTATGTATGAGAATGACGTATGGGATCTGGTTGACTTACCTGATAAGGTTCGGCCTCTTCAGTGCAAATGGCTTTACAAATAAAGCATTCTGTAGAAGGACAACCAGATACATACAAGGCACGACTAGTGGCAAAGGGTTTCACTCAAGTGCACGGATTGCATTATGATGAAATCTTTGCACCCGTAGTCATGTTGCGTTCCATTCGGATAATCTTAGCGATTGCCGCCTTTCATGACTATGAAATTTGGCAAATGGACGTGAAAACCGCCTTCTTAAACGGTTATTTGGAGAAGGAGTTGTACATGGTACAACCCGAAGGTTTCATTGATCCTAAAAATCCTAAGAAGGTATGCAAGCTTAAGCGTTCCATCTATGGACTTAAGCAAGCTTCTCGTGTTGGAAATCATCGTTTCGACCAGGTGTAAAAGGAATGGATGTAACCGATCGGTCCGGAACCATGCTTATTATCAGTCCGAGTGGGAGCAAGATGTCCTTCCTAATTTGTATGTTGAGACATACTCTTGATTGGGTAATGACATCCCTCCTCTTTAACTAACTTCGGTAAAAGTTTGGTTAAAGAACCATTTCCAGATGAAAGATCTGGGTGAAGCACAAAGAATGTTGGGGATCCGTATCTATAGAGATAGATCACGACGGATGTTATCCCTCAGTCAGGAGTCTTATATAGATAAGATTCTTGAGAGGTTCAGCATGACCAACTCCAAGAAGGGGAACCTTCCCATGGTCTCTGGGATGCATTTGAGTAAAGCAAGGTCAACAAGGACCCAATCGGAAGAGGTCGAGCGCATGAGTCGGATTCTTATGCATCAGCTATAGGATCGATCATGTTATGCCATGATATGCACACAACCAGACGTGGCATATGCATTGAGTATGACAAGTCGATACCAAGGCAATCCAGGTGAAACACACTGGATGGCTGTTAAGAATATCCTTAAGTACCTACGAAGGACTAAGGATTGGGTATTGACTTATGGAGGCGACACTGAGCTATGCGCAATCGGTTACGCAGATGCCAGCTTCCAAACGGATCGAGATGACTCGAAATCTCAGTCTGGATTCGTTTTTACTCTTAATGGCGCTGCGGTCAGCTGAAAAAGCTCCAAACAAACTGTTATAGCAGATTCTACGACTGAGTCCGAGTACTATGCTGCTTCAGAGGCTGCGAAGGAAGCTATATGAGCGTCATTCTTACATACAGGGACTAAACCGTATGTCCTAGTTCGGGAATGACCCGATCCCAACCATCTATTTGTGTAATATGTCCATCTTTTCCAGGCTAAAGGAGCCTAAGCTCCCAGCACAAGTCTAGGCTGTACAGACGGAAGGCTCACATGATCAGAGATTACGTGGAGCAAAGGGAGATAGTGATAGACAAGATTGCCACGGATGATAACGTTGCAGATCCTCTCACTAAACCGTTAAGATATGATAAGCATGAAGGGCACGTTATTTCCATGGGAATTAAGCGTGTTCCTGAGTTGTATTAGTTGTTTTATATGGATTAGACACCTGTATCTTTTTCATAAAAACCATCTATGAAATCATCGTTTTGTTTTATATTTTGTTTTTCATGTGGGTTGTACTGACAACATTGAACACCACAAAGTGAACTGAATTACATTATATTTTGTTTTGGGTCCGTAATTGCCTACATGAGCTGATAACTCTGGCAATTATTTTGTGACGTCGATTGATGGTGGGTTCAACAAGCCATAAGTCAAACTGTTGACTGATCGATCACAGATGCGGGTTATAATGATACTACGCAAGACATTTTGTGACGACGTTATGGAGTCCTAAATGTTTCGAAACATTAGGTGCCAGGTCGTGGATAGGACATCCATAGTGTTCCTAGAGTCGATTCTTTTGACTATCGACTGTCTCTTGAGATAAAGGCAGTTTTTGGGTGACTTTGGTTTCTTTCTCATGGTCGACCGGAACAGGAGGCTAAGTAGATTTTCACTGGGTCATTTCATACTGCGCTTGTATCTGCAAGATTCGAGTTGAAGAATATATCCAACCTTTATCAGGATATGATATTTCTCAGGGCCACTCGAAGAGCTGTAACTGAAATGCATGGCCATGCTCGAATGAAGATTCGTTTATCAGTTAAATTACTCTCTAGTCGGGGAAACCACTCTTGATACAGATCACTTGTAAACTACGACCTTTGTGAATACGGACTTTGCAAATTGGTTTACATTGAGTGGGAGAAATTTATTATGGATATGAGAATCGGTTATCGCACATACACTTGTACGGACAAGTGGGAGATTGTTGGAGCTAGTGTCCTCCAGTTAGTGCAATAACATAAATAAATCTCTGTAGGTTCACAGGGTATACTTTGTATCATAATCAGTTGATTAACGTTTATCAATAACGGTTGGCTTGCTAGATAAGTTTGACGTTATTGTCATACAGATGGCGGTGATCAACTGGTACCTAAAAGTCACACCTAAAGGATGTGTTTGAGAGATGTGATTATTTGAGAAAATAATCATATTGATGCCCTATTATATGACTAAAAGGTTAGTCAGTGTATTTGACTAAAAGGTTAGTCAATGTGATGATGAGACGATTATTTAATAATAATTAAATAAAGTTAGCTGAGACTAATTAACTGTAATTCGTAA
>JAIUZE010074847.1:0-17825 GCA_022085475.1 Heliosperma pusillum
ATTTAAATTCAAACTAATTAACTAAATTGTTTTAGAACTCAAAATTAGTCTCTACTAATGTTTTTGGTCATTAATTAGATCGATTTGATTTCATTTGCTAAATATTACGGTTTAATCATAACAATTATGAAATAAAACCAAAATAAAATATAAACATCATAAAATTTGAAACCAAAAATTTTGTACATTCTGGAAAATTTCCAGAAACTATAAAAATAAAAAACATTTGCCCAAAAATTTAAATTAATTTTATGAACAAATAGCTTTGTATTTAATGGTTTTATCAAATAAAAACATTAGATATAGTAAAACAGTGAAACAAATTATGAAATTTCACCAAGAGTATCAAAATCAGAATTTTAAATGTACAAAAAAATTTCAAGACCAGAAATGGACGTTTCAGTTTTATGAACATTATAATCTCATATTATCGACTTTTATCGTATAAAAATCAATAAACATGCAATACATAAGTAAAAGTCACGAAATTTTACATACAATATGTAAGACATGCATGTGAGAGCATATTAAAATTTCATGGCCAGAATCAACATGAAACTATTTTTAGTTAACTTTTAACTCATAAAATGCATGTTAACTCGGTTTAAACGCCAAAAAATCAAAATAAATAGCAAATTAATCCCTAAAATCACGAAATTTGACCACAAACATTTTGAGGTCAGTAGGTATACATGCACCAAAAAGTTTTGTCAGAATCGTATTTTAACTCAAAATCTTTGATTTATTAGTTATCTTATAACTTTAATAAAAATGTCCAAAATGAACATGCATGCTACAAGCTAGCTCTGATACCAATTGAAATTCCATAGACCTTAATTAGACTCCTCTAATTAGTTGCTAAATTACTTGTTAATTTAGTATTTAATGATCTATGTAACATGCATGCAAATATAAAGACATTTATATAAGAGAAGAAATTTCCTCACCTTGATATGGAAAATATAAGGGCACAACAAGAACTCCTTCTTGTTGTTCTTGAGCTAATAATATGGATGAACACAAATAATCTCCAAAGTAGAAGATCTCCTCTAAGTTGCACCAAGATTAACCCAAATAATCTACCCTTATTATTAACTAGATAATAAGATAGATATTATTTTACTAATATTCTGACTATATTACTACACTAGTAATACTTAGTAAATATTAGTGTTTGAGAGTTTTAGTAAGAAGATGAGGTTTTTGAGAGAAGTAAGAAAACAAGCACAAAATGAAGTGGTAAAAAAAATGAACACAATTGCTCATTTTATAGGCCATTTGGCCGGACCATGTAGTCCAATTTTGGACTCTTATTTTGCATAATTTGATCACATGCATTGGAGTGGAGTGTTGTAGAAAAGATGATGATTGTTTTAAACTTGTTATGTCACTTTCAAAAGCTAACTAAAGAGTTACAACAAGAACAAATTCATCACCCTTGTAACAACATCATAACCGGCCACTTTTGGTCTAGTTAGGTCCATTTTGATTTTTGATATTTGTCTCACAAATACTTATTGATCATATGGTTAATTATCTTGTATAATTAAGTGTTAATTTGATCATATAACAACTATATAACTCAATTAAATAAATAATATGTACTTAACATTTTAAGTAATATTTTACCATTATATCAATATATAATGGGTCCCACAATGCATTGTTAATTTATTTTACAACTCCTTGTAAATATAATTAACTAATTACCTCTATCTCAAAACCTCAACTAATTTAGTAATTTAACGATTACTTACTAAGTTAAATCTTATTTAATCGTATTAAAATAAGATATAAATTTATTAGTCAATTATCGCATAATTAAAAATAAGTTTAATCGAATTTGAGTTCTTAACTCAATTTCTAACAATTAACTCTCGTACATATCGAATATATTTAATGTACTAATTAACTGTATCGTATACAAATAATTAGTTACTATTTGGATTTCATCCTTTAGGTGTGACCGAAAGGGATCAGTTGATCACCGCCGTCAAACGACAATAACGTCAAACTCTAGTCAGCCAACCGTTATTGATTTACACTAATCAACTGACTAATCATATATATAGTCAATAAATATCCCAATTATATTCCATAATAAGATTTATTATGTGGCGCACTTTTGTGGAGGACACCTACTCCAACACAGCGGTCAACTAGAAATCTCAAACAGATAGTTGAAAACAATTCGTCAGAAAGTAGTCTCAAGATCTAGAACCGATTGGACTAATAAACTCGATGACACCTTATGGGCCTGTCATCTTCCTGCCGAGTTAGAATACAAAGCTTACTGGGCTATCAAAGAACTCAACTTAGACACTAAGCTTAGCGCTGATAGATGACTTTTGCAACTCAATGAGCTAGAAGAATTTCGTTTGCAAGCTTATGAGAACTATAGGATCTACAAAGAGAAAACGAAGCGTTGACACGACAAGAGGATAATTAAAAAAGAATTTAATGTCGGTGACCAAGTACTTCTTTTCAACTCCCGTTTGAAAATTTTTCCGGGAAAACTTCGATCACGATGGTCTGGACCATTCACTGTCACATATGTGAGCAAATACGGCTATGTGGAAATAATGGCTAGCAATGGTGAAAAATTCAAAGTCAATGGACACAGACTGAAACTCTACTATAGCAATTCTATCATCGGATGCTTAGATATTGTCTATATGGAGCGTCAATCCCCAACCCAATGATTTCATAGAAGAATTCGTCGAGCGAGACGTTAAACCAGCGCTTCTCGGGAGGCAACCCGTGTTTTCTTTTCTTTTTGCATTTTATTTTTGCTTTTCCCTTTTTCGTTGTTTTGTTAGATTTCTTTGCAGATGAAAGAGTTTTTGAAGAATATATAAAGACCTTCCTTGTCAAGTCCAAAAGACTAGCTTGGGGGAGTCCGCACTCACTAGTAAGCTTCATTCTTCTTTCGTTTTTACCCTTCTTCCCATTAAGCATCTCGTAGCCTATTTAGTCTTTGTGCTCACATTGAGGACAATGTGATGTTTAGCTTGGGGGAGGGATTGCATTTTCCCATTTTGCATTTTAGTTGTTTATATTTTTCAAATTTTGAATAAGAAAAGAGAAAAAAATTGAAGAGAAAATTTTAAGATTTTGAACACAATTGAATGCTTTTCATGCTTTGCTTGCTTGTTTACTATGCTATCATGTTACCACTTCCCAAACTTAGAGCTTTCAAAAGATAATGATTCAATATTCATTAAATTTTGCATACATGGGGAAGTCTTGTACACAGTAGGCATGGAATGAATCTATAGATGAGTACGCTTGATCTTGACATTTGGCAAGTTACATATATTGTAAGGTAGAACCTCCTTAGACTGGTACATCCATACTCTGTCTCATTTAGGCGTGTGTAGTTCTCCTTGTGATATGTGTCATGTCAAAACGCATAAGTATGATTCTCATTTAATTTCTATAAGCATTGCATTCATGATTCACTATGATTTGAAGCCTTTTTCACTTTGAATTGCCCCTCAAAATAAGCCCCTTCATACAAATGTTTCACAAAAATAATAGCTACAAATAAAAACTGCCTACCTTTTGAGCTAGTAGCTAGACTATGGTGTATGGGTGCTCTTTTGAGAAGATTTTGTTCCTTAATGACAAAGTGAATTTGGAGAACGAAAAATATTCAAGAAGTGATGTTCAAAAGAAAAAAAATGGAAAAATCGAAAAGAAAAAATCGGAAAAAGAAAAAGAAAAAAAAAAGGAGAAGTTGTGAGTATCTGCTCAAAATGTCAAATCAATAGAAGGAGTTTACCCTTGTGTTTCGTGTGTAATAAGCCACTTGTTCAGTCTGGCTTCGTTTTTTCGTCTTCTAGGAATTAACCGAAAGTTTGGATTGAGTATTCATTTATCATTGGTCAGTTGCTAGCTCATTCTAACCTTCACATGACCATAACTATTTGTCCACCTTTCACCCATTTCCCAAAGCCTTCTTCATTTCTTTTTCGGCTTCTTTTCTATGTGCATTGTGATCTTTGACTTGTGTTTTGAATTGTTTACCATATTAGACTGCGGACACGTTTTCATAATACGTAGATAGGTGAGTGTCTCAAAAACATCTACACATAAAAAAATCACCTTTTACATGCAATGAGTGTTCGAGTGTGCCGTGAGAGTCCATTTGTCAAAAGATCATGCAAGAGCCGAAAATCTATAGTGAAATTCTTTGTGCTACGCCGTTATGTAAATCTCAGCCATGTTTATCTATGATTCTTCCCCACGTTGTTTTTGGGTTATGATTCATTATGTTTTCAAAGTTTTACGTTGAGATTTGTTTCTTGATGGTGTAGTAGCCAATGCTTGCAACCTTGTCCTGGTATTGTTTGTTATGTTTGCTTGAGGACAAGCAAAGGTTTAGCTTGGGGGAGTTTGATAAGTGAATATTTGTATGATTTTAACCCCCAATTTAGCTTGTTTTGTATGTCATTTGTGCTTTGTTAAGCCATTTTATGAGCTAATATCGTCTTCTAGGCGAATTCCTGCATTCTAACCTGTTTTGTAAGGAAAGTGACGTTTCTACGCCCTTTTTCCATATTCCCGAGCATTTGTGTAACACCCGCAAATGTACCCTATTTTTATAGTGCAAATATTTTACGGATACTTTTCAGCGAAATTTAGTTTTAGTTTAGAATTAAATTTTTCCGTGTCGAATTTAGAATTTCCGAGTCCGTATTTGGATTTTACTCGAGAAATTTTACTCGAGAAATTTAGAAATTTTTCCGTGTAACACCCGCAAATCCCGTCTTAAGTCGTCTTTGACTTTTTCTTGACTTTTTCCCTTATACTCCCTCATACTACCTCCTAACCTAATTCATACTCTCACAACTCAAACTTACTTCATCACTAAGAAAACCAAAGAAAACCTTGCCTCCATTTTTGATCCGTCTTATAATCGTCATAACTCCTTCGTTTCTCGCTCAAATTCACGTAAGTTCGTCTTATTCTTCCCCTTTTAGCTTCCTCTATCCGTATTGGTAATAAAATTACCGTCTTTCTCGCTTTTCAATTTATCCGTCTTTCTCAAAGGTGAATTATATTCATCTTTTGTCGTTTTTGTTTAGGTGGAGACTTTCTAGACCCCGACAATGATTACTGAAGGCTTAGAAATCGTTTATAGACGCATAAAGGTAACGGTGAAGGGTTACTCGATATCATTTACGTGTTTTAATGTGTTTTCTATGTTAGTAATCGTATTTGGAATAGGATTAGTATTCATAGAACTTGTGTTGATGATGATACTTGTTGTTTGTTGAGAATTGATGATTTATGATAATAGTTGATGATGGTTGAGTTTAGAACAAAATGGAGGTGTCTTGACCCAAGTCACGGTCGTGAAACTCATGTCACGAGCGTGAAATAGTGGCTGACCAAATACCCTTGCGTAACAGACAGTTTCACGAGCGTGAAATACAAGTCACGGTCGTGACTTGTGCAGTTTCACTACACTGACCCCTTTTCGTAAAATGATCATATCTCCTTCGTTACTTGCTTGTTTTGGGCTTGTGACCTATCGTTGGAACCGTAAGAGGATACGCTATCACCTCAATTTGGAATTTCTGCATTTTCATATATAGAACTCTAGTTATGACCGTTTGAAGTGGACTCTTGTTTTAGTTAGTTTCCAAACTCGTTGTTTTGAGATAAGATCTATGTTTCCTATTTATTATGCTTCTTAAACTTGGTCAAATGCTTATGTATCATGTATTGATTCATGTTTATCATAGTTACATTTATATAATGCCCTATTATCATGCTTTGTGACGGTTTTTGGTATGTCCTACTTTGAGTCGGTTTTTACAAATGTTACGGTTTGAGCACTATTTTGTTATGTGCTTTGTACTCTCATTCCCTTGGCTACCTCCACGTTCATAAGGCTGGAATGTCGGAACAGGGAGGTATCCTACTGCTAAATTGCATGTGTTAGTGGGCATACGGCGACGTTGTTAGGAGGCGAACGCATTGCGTTGATCGACCCGGCCGTCAAAGGTTGTGTACTTGCGAGGTGGTGTTATTTGCATGTAGCGTACCGCTTGTTATGAGGCTTGTGCTCTTTTCCGCCTCTTTCGTGAATTGTATCTACCGAATTTGGGGTACTAAAAGTCTATGATTGACCGAGTCTTGGATGTGAAACGTTTATCGCATGTCGAATCGGAACACGTTATTCCGAGAGTGTGGGCAGGTATAGACTAGGACCGTATTATTATCGTCGTCCTACCGGAGGAAATTAGTCCACATATACGAAATGTGATCGTGTATGCGTTCAGGGAAATGTTTATCTCGTGGATGCCTGTTAATCATACTTGCCATGTACACGGTGCTAGTGCGTTTCATTTACCGTGAGAGAGGTCGTCAATGTATTGTTATGTGTGGATGGGTGATTACATGATTGATTATTCATGATCATACCATGACTTGGCATGGTTTGTTTGTCGAGTCTCAATCTTATCAAACTTATACCGTTAACGGTGAGATGCAAGCCCTAATGAGCGTATTCGGTTGCCTAAGAGTGTCTTCCCCGAGTCGTTGTATAACATGATGGATTCGGATTTGTATTACATATGCTCTTATCATTATATATTGAATTGCCTATCTATCCTTATCGTATCTCACATGTATATCTATATATGCATGCTTCTACTTTTGTATTTTCTTTTATGAACGTTTAATGTGATATGGCTGGGAGAACCCGGAGTTACTCCCCACTGACTGTGGCGTTCATGTTTTCCATGGATGAACAGGTTGCTTGATTTGGATGGCTTTTTGCTTATGATATTTTGGGTTCGGGTGTGAGCTAGCGGGCGTTGTCCATGGATAAAACACCTCTAGACGATTTTAGCTAGTTGCTAATAACCTTGTCTTTTGTTAACACTTTGAGAGACTACGTCTCTTGTGGTATTTTTATTTGGTTTGTAATATTTGACACTCCTCGTATTTCTATCTTGCATGTACAAAAGTTTTTAAAATACGTTATTTCCGCTAATTATATCACATGCTTGTATGTTTTATTTCCGCATTCGCGAGGGTTGTCACACCTCGTATTTTCTATCTTGCATGTATAAAGGTTTTTAAAATACCGTATTTCCGCTAATTAATTCACATGCTTGTATGTTTTATTTCCGCATTCGCGAGGGTTGTCACAGTTATGGTCAACCAATGACGTCCGGGCTTAGGAAGCCGAGGAAACCTTGGAGCTTAAGTATCCAGAACTATTCAAGCCAAATATTTAGTTACGAGGACGTAACGTTCTTTAAGGGAGGTGAGATGTAACACCCACATCTTTCCCTCGTATAGTAAGGAACGAAGTTATACTTGTTGCTCTAGAGGGATGTTTTAACTTCGAGGACGAAGTTTGTTTTTAAGGAGGGTAGATTGTAATACCCGTAAAATCCGTCAATAAAATAAAGGAGTTTATAAAAAAATAAATAATAATAAAGATATTTATGAAGCTAAAATCAATAGGTGATAAAATGGAAAAATTGGTAACAATGCGATAGTAAAATACAATCCTTAAATAAATTCACCCATGATAAAACAAGAAAGAACATATATAATTCTGGTGTCGATAATTGGTGAAATTGTATTGCATTTCGAAGTTGCATAAATCATCGTCTCGCGCATCTTTTTCCGTCGCGCGAAACCCCGACTCAAACACCAAATCCTAGCTGCCATAATGAGGGAAATAAACCCCTTCTCTTCCCAACACTTCTTCTTTTACCCATCCCCATAATTCCTCCTATTTATTCCTCACTTCACCTCCCACCAGATTACCATTCAAAACAAGCATCAACAACAAAAAAAAAACATAGTATAGAGAGAGGGAGAGCAAAGAGGAACCGAGAAAAGAGAAGAGGAAGAAGAAGAGGAAGCTAGGAGGAGGATCTTGCCTATACACAAAGATCTTCACCTTGTAAGGGCTAAAATACTAAAATCTTAGCATTTTATTCTCATTTAACACTTAATCTTGAGTAAAACAAACCCTTAAACGAACTATAAGAGTCTTCATACATGCATGCAAGAACCTATACACATAACAATCATCAAAGTGTCAAATCCGGAGGTTGATAATTAAAAGAATAAAAATCCAACTTAGACTTGTGTTATTGGTATGAAATAAATATTTGTCGTAGGTCTTCCGGTCTGTAATCAGTGTACAAAATTTTGTCATAATCCCATGAGTCGTTTGCAAATGAAAAATCATACAAAAAGAACATGATTCTGGACAATCGATTCTGCTAGAGCCAATGTTTGTGTCTTAAAAAGTAATTTAAAGGATTAATGAGGACAAACCCTTTTATCAAAATGAACTATAATTAATATAGAGAATATTAGGCCCTGGAATAAACTCATTTGAATTTATAATCTTTGTAATCCACTTAAGAACTTTTTGTGACTCATATTCTGACCACTGGTTAAAGATCCGACCAATAGTGCATCTTAAACCTATGTTTGTGTAACACCCGGAAATGTACCCTATTTTTCTAGTAGAAATATTTTACGAAATCTTTTCAGCAAATTTAAGTTTTAATTTAGAATTTAAAGTTTCGAGTCGAATTTAGAATTTCCGAGTTCGTATTTGGAATTTCCGCGAGATTCCATGAGAATCCTGTCTTAAGGCGAGTTTGACTTTTCTTGACTTTTAAGTCGTCTTTGACTTTTCTTGACTTTTAAGTCGTCTTTAACTTTTCTTGACTTTTAAAGCATCTTTGACTTTCCTTGACTTTTAAGTCGTCTTTGACTTTTCTTGACTTTTGAGCCGCCTTTGACTTTCGTTGACTTTCCGACTCACCCTTTCTTATACTCCCTCATACTCCCTAAACCTAATTCATTTCCCCACAACTCAAATTCATTTCTTCTTCCTCACCATAAACACCAAAACCTTGCCTCCATTTTTGATCCGTCTTCAAATCGTCACTACTCCTTCATTTCTCGCTCAAATTCGCGTAAGTTCGTCTCAGTCTTCTCCTCTTACCTTCCTCTATCCGTATTCATATTAAAAGTATCGTCTTTCTCACTTTTTAAATTATCCGTCGTTCTCAAGTTGAATTATATTCATCTTTTATTATCTAATTGTATGTAGGTGGAGACTAGGAAGGTTTAGAAACCGTTTAAAGACGCGAAAAGGTAACGGTGAAGGGTTACTCGATATCATTTACGTGTTTTATGTGATTTCTAGGATAGAAACCGTATTTAGATTATGGTTAGTATGCTTAGGACTTGTGTTGTTGTTGTTGGTTGTTGTTAGTTGTTAATTGATATGAGAATTGATGATTTGTGGTGATAAATGAGGAGTTTGTTGTTGATAACATGTTGATTTTTGATCGTCCTTGAATCCCGTGAAGGACGCAGGCTGCGTTGGGGGACGCAGGCTGCGTCGTAGGACGCAGGCTGCGTCGTGGTGACGCAGGCCGCGTCATTCTCTGCCGACAGAATTTTTCCTGCACTGACCCCTTTTCGTAAAATGATCATATCTCCTTCGTTACTTGCTTGTTTTGGGCGTGTGACATCTCGTTGGAACCGTAAGAGGTTAAGCTATCACCTCGACTTGGAATTTCTGCATTCCCATGTCTAGAACTCTAGTTATGACCGTTTGAAGTGGACCCTTGTTTTCGTTGTTTTCCAAACAACATTGTTTTGGAGAGGGATCTATGTTTTTATTCATTATGCTTCATAAACTTGTTCTAATGCTTATGTATCATGTGTTGACTCATGTTTATCATATTTAAACTTATATGATTCCCTATTCTCATGTTTTGTGACGGTTTTTGGTATGTTCCCACTTTGAGTCGGTTTTTACAAATGATACGGTTTGAGCACTATTTTGTCTTGTGCTTTGTACTCTCATTCCCTTGGCTACCTTCCCGTTCGTAAGGCTGGAATGTCAGAACGGAGAGGTATCCTACTGCTTAAATGCATGTGTAGTGGGCATACGACGACGTTGTTGGGAGTTGAACGCTATGCGTTGATCGACCCGGCCGTCAAATGTTGTGTACTTGCGAGGTGGTGTTATTTGCATGTAGCGTACCGCTTTTTATGAGGCTTGTGCTCTTTTCCGCCTCTTTCATGAATTGATCTACCGAATTTGGGGTACTCGGCGTCTATGTGATTGACAGCGTCTTGGATGCGAAACGTCTTCGCATGTCGAATCGGAAAATGTGATTCCGAGAATCTGGCAAGGTTTAGATTAGGAGCCGTTTAATTATCGTTCCTACCAAGAGGAAATTAGTCTACATAGGCGAAATGTAAGCATCGCGTATGAGTTCAGGGAAATATGATCCCGTGGATGCCTTTTAATCATACTTGACATGTACACGATGCTAGTGCGTTTCATTTACCGTGAGAGATGTCGTCGTCTTTGAATGCGTGATTTCATGATATTATTCATGGTCATTGCATGATTGGGCACCGTCGTCTTTGATTGCGTGATTTCATGATATTATTCATGGTCATTGCATGATTAGGCACCGTCAATGTATGGGTTCGTGAATGGATGATAATATGTTGGATTCTTTGTGATCATCGCATGACTTGGCATGGTTTGTTTGTCGAGTCTCAATCTTATCAAACTTATACCGCTAACGGTGAGATGCAAGCCCTAGTGAGCGTATTCGGTTGCCTAAGAGTGTCTTTCCCGAGTCTTTGAATAGCATGATGGTTACGGATTTGATTTCCAAATGATCTTATCATTATCTATAGAATTGCCTATCTATTCTTATCGCAACTCACATGGATATCTATATATGCATGATTTTACTTTTGTATTTCCTTATATGTACGTTTGATGTGATATGGCTGGGAGAACCCGGAGTTACTCCCCACTGACTGTGGCATTCATGTTTTTCATGGATGAACAGGTTGCCTGCTTTGGATGACTTTTTGGATATGATATTTTGGGGTTCGGGTGTGAGCTAGCGGGCGTTGTCCCTGGAAGTTCACCTCTAGACGATAATAGCTAGTTTTGGATAAACACTTGTTCTTGTTAACATTTTGAGAGACTCCGTCTCTTTGTTATTTTCCGCACTTAGTTTGTAATATTTTGACACTCCTCGTTTTATTTAACTTGCATGTATAAAAGTTTTTAAAACTTCACATTTTCGCTATATAATTCACATGCTTGTATGTTTTATATTTCCGCATTCGCGAGGGTTGTCACAGTTAATAACCGTTGTGATAATCAATAACAACGGGTATATTTACAACAACCGTTGTTGTTGCTTACCTTAATTTTTTTTTTTAATTATAATTAGAGACAGCAATATCATAAGCACTATACACTGCAATAATAATCAGCAGAAACCAAAAAAGACAGCAATATCATAAGCAGTATACACTGAATGACCAAAAGCTAAATAATTTGGGAATCTTCAACAATGACCAAAGCTAACAAAAACTAAAAACAATACACTGAATGACTACACATCTTGAACTTGAATTGCTAATACCTCACATCAGAAAGATAGTAATTTAAAAAAATAACAGAAACAAAAAAAAAAACAAATATATTAGCTAATACCTCACATTATTAACCGCCTCAGGATCGGGGACGTTTCTTACCCGACATAGTTTCTTCGTTAACCCAAATACCTTCACCATGATCATCACGCATATAGATGCTTTCAATGTTATCATGATCAGTGTCAACATTGTCGAAATAAGATACAGTGGAAGAGTGATCCATTCCCTCAAACACGACATCCTGATCATTATCCCCACCATTATCGGGTGCACCCCGTCTACTCCTTATAGATAGTACAACAGACCACTTCTTATCCATAGGATCGGTGACATAGAACACTTGTTTAGCTTGGGATGCCATTATGAAAGGATCATCCTTATTATTGCCAACCTTATCCAAATTGACCAACGTAAATCCCATTTTATCCTTTCGAACACAATTGTTGTTGTTATCAACCCAGTTACATCGAAACAGAGGTATTGTGAAATCAATGTAATCTAATACCAATATTTCTTGAATAACACCATAATAAAGGCATTTTCCCCAAATAGGGTTTTTATCTTTTGAAGTAGCAAAGTGCATTGCCTCAAATTCAGAACTCACACCACTATTTTGCATTGTGCTCAACTCATCTTGCTCGCGGGTGTAAAAAGTATAACCATTAATAGCAAAACCGCTGAAAAAAGTGGCCCTGGCATTTGGACCTAACCCAAGACGTAGTAACCTAGGAGAGATGTCATCACCATACAAATTCTTATACTCCAAGACAACATTCCTAAACCACTCTCCAAATGTCTTCTTATGCTCGTTTGCAATCCACATCTCGCTCTTGTTTGGGTGATCGTATTTGAGCTCATCTTTGTGTTGTTCAATATAAGGTTGCACCTCATCTTCGTTGTTTAGCACATACGTATGTGCTAAATGTAACATGTCACGTGCCACAATTTTTTCAACCCGGCCCCTAATACCTTTTCCGGTCATCCAGTCACTATGACGATTCTTTGGAACGCCAATTAACTCCTCAGGGGAGAGATGAGCGTAACAATATGCAAGAGCTTCGTCTAATATAGCACGTTCAGCAATACAACCTTCTGGACGATACCGATTAGATGTATAGTCCTTGTAGACTTTCATCAATCTTTCAAAAGGATACTGGTATCTCAAGTACACGGGCCCAAGGTACAAAATCTCCCTAACCAAGTGAGTGGTCAGGTGAATCATGATAGTGAAGAAAGAGGGTGGAAAATACATTTCAAAATGACAAAGAGAGGTGACAACGAGGTCCTGCAATGAATCCGCATCATCGGGATCGATGACTTTATCGCATATGGACTGGAAGAAGAGACAGAATCTGGTAATAGCATATCGTACCTTTTCAGGTAAAATGGAGCGAATAGCCACGGATAGTAATTGTTGCATCAAAGTGTGGCAATCATGTGACTTTAACCCGGTGAGTTTTAGATCTTGCATCGACACAAGGCTTTTGATGTTGGACGAATAACCATGTGGCACTTTAATTCCATTCAAGCATGCACAAAACTCTTTTTTCTCATTCCGTGAAAGGGTATAAGCTGCTGGCGGTAAAAATGTACCATTACCTCTCTTCTGTGGTGCCAACTCTAGCCTAATACCCATCATTTGCATATCTTCCCTAGCTGCGGCGTTATCCTTTGTTTTACCGGGAACATTCAGGAGGGTATTGATAATATTATCACAGACATTTTTCTCAATGTGCATGAAATCGAGGCAATGCCTGACCTCCAGGTCAGGCCAATATGGAAGTTTATCAAAAAATATGGATCTTTTCTTATACCCACGAGTAGACAATTTAGAGCCGTTCTTCTTCCCATATTTTATCTCTATATGCTTTACTTTCTGATAAACTTCATGCCCACTCAAAATTCTAGGAGGTTGACGATGTTCTTGACGTCCATTAAATGCTTTCTGCTGCTTGCGATAACAATGGTCAGGATCCAAGCCCCTCCTATTTCCCAAATACACATACTTATGAGAACACTTCAAGTATTCAGACTCGATATCCTCCCCACACAATGGACATGCCTCTTTCCCATGCACCGTATGCCCAGAAAGGTCGCCATAAGCCGGATAGTCGGTTATTGTACACAATAACATCGCTCTCAAATTGAAAGTTTCATTCCTATATGCATCAAATACTTCTATCCCACTATCCCACAAAATTCGCAAATCATCTAAAAGAGGTTCCAAATAGACATCTATATTATTTCCAGGTTGTTTAGGGCCGGAAATTAACAACGACAACATCAAGTACTTTCTTTCATGCACACATATGGAGGTAAGTTGTATATTGCCAACACTACTGGCCAAGTACTATGTTGGGTACTCATGTTTCCATGTGGGTTCATTCCATCAGTGGACAGCGCTAGACGTAAGTTTCTAGGTTCAATGCCGAACTCGGGATACTTAGCGTCGAACGATTTCCATTGCATACCATCTGCCGGGTGTCTTAGCTTCCCATCATTTATTCTTCCAGTTTCATGCCAAGTTAACATTTTTGAATCATTGCTATTCGCAAACATCCTTATGAATCTTGGTATCACTGGAAAATACCATAACACCTTAGCCGGGATCCCTTCCTTATCCTTATAACGCCACTCAAAACAAACCGGACAATTGGTTAAGTTTTGATATAATTTTCGATACAATACGCAATCATTTGGACATGCATGTATTTTCTCATATTTCATACCCACCCCTCTAATTAGTTTTTTAGCCTCATATGTCTTAACGGGAAGAACATTACCATCTGGAAGCATGTCGTTTATCAAGGCTAATAAACTAGTGAAACACGTGTCACTAACCCCATTTGCCCCCTTGATATTATACAACTTCACCACAGCCGACATCTTTGTGTACTTACAACCAGGGTATAGAGGCGCTTCAGACTCACACAACTTCTCATACATGTTGTCAAGGTCATCCAAATTAATGTTGTGATCTTCAAAAGCATTTGATTCATCATCTTTTTCTTCATTATCTGTAGACCCAACATTCAACTCGTCTGCTTCCAACTCAACATACTCGGCAAACTCGGGATCATCAGTTATCCTTTCGTATACCTCAAGATCATCTTCTTCAAAGTTATTCTCTTCCTCTAATGATTCCCCATGAAAAATCCAACGGGTATAGGATCGACTAAAACTATACTTTTCTAGGTGAATTTTAACGTCCGGAATAGCCATATACCTAATATTACCACATCTTTCACAAGGGCATGGAATACTAGAAGAACCATTCAAATTGTTCGCAACGACTTCAAAAAATTCAGCTAAACCATCCTTATAGATTTGGGTCACTCATATTCGCAGCATTCATCCAAGTTCGAGTCATTTATCTACATTCGTAGTATATATAGTAAGCCAAGTAATTCAGAAAATCCAACTAATTAAAACTAATTCAATAATAAGCCAACTAATTCAGAAAATGCAATGTATAAGGCAACTAATTCACAAATAAACGAAATTCAGGAAATCAATAAAGAAAAATTATTAGAATACCTGATTAATAAGAAATAGCAGACGGAGATGATGACAAAGAGACGATCAGGGAGTATGTCTTAGTGTTTGTGGTTTTGTGATGCAGTATAATCACTTTGTGTTTGTGTTTTTGTGTTGCAGTACAGTATTATTAGTGTTGTGTGTATTTTTCATCTTTATTAACAAATATTGACAACGGTTATTATTCATAGTAAACCGTTGTTATTAAATTACTTATTTACAACGGTTAAAAAAGTTATACTCGTTGTTACAACTAACAACAACGTACAACAAAATCATATCCGTTGTTATTAATTTACGCCAAAATTTGCGCCAAATTAATAACACATTATAACAACGGGTTTATTCATGCCCGTTGTTATTACTTTTCCTTATTTCGCGCCAAATTAATAACAACGGATATAAAATAAACTGTTGTTATTAGTAAATTTATTTACAACGTTTATTTTAGTTTACCCCGTTGTTAAAACTAATAACAACGTTCGAAAAACTAATACCGTTGTTATTAGGTTTAATAATATTCCGCGGAAAAATAATTATCCATTCCACAACGGTTTTTCTTTATTTTCGTGAGTATGCGTTGTTGATGGGGCGTTGTTATTGCATGAATTTGTAGTAGTGTAAGAATGCATTATGTTTATGAAACATTTGAGATAAGTGAAATTGGTCGATTATAATTACAAACTGTTGTAGATTATATTAAACAAATATGAGATGACCCATTTTATTTACATGTAATTATTAAATGTGACTTAAAATGTTAAGTTTAATTTATTTGTTATGAAATTGCATTTAAATTAGTTAAATATACATTTATAAGCCTAATTACATGTTACATGTCACATGTCACACTTGTGACAAATGACAAATTGCAAAAATAAAATGGACACCCATATTACATGGGTGCACCAGTTTTGTGGTGTTGGTGGGTATGATTTTAGTTTGTATTTTTATTCTAATTGAGAATTAGAACAAATCATTACTACAATAACCCATACACTCAACCTTACATTGTGAAGAAGAATATCAAAATGATAACACCCACCCATGTGGGGTGTGTGTGACCGGTTCTCTCAAGCCAAGAGAGGGCTTGTTTTTCCTCTTATTTATTCTATACTATCTCATATAATTCATTCATGCAAAATCTCTACTTCTCTCTAACCTCTCACTAAACTTAAGAAGTTTACATAATACTTAGAGTTCATATTTTCTAATAATATACTAGTGTAGTATTGAGAGTTATTAGATCATTTTAAAGGGTTACTACATTTAATACTAGTGTAGTTTTTTGTAGAGATTAAGGGTAGTCTTGGGTGCAACTAATTGGAGAGTTTCTAATTTGAAACTTGGAAGATCATCCTTGTGACACCCTCAAATTTGCGGAAAGAAAAAAAATAATTTAAATACATAAAAGAAATATGATAGTACGTAACGAAGGTGTCATAAAATAAAAAGGGTCATTACAAAACGGAAATAATATTCTACAAAAGAAATATACAAGACGGGAGACATATCTCCCGTATAAATACGGAAATAAAGAGTGTATAATAATATACAAACTATGAACCGAATATAGGTCCAAGGTAAATACTTCGCTCGCTAGCTCGTCAATGTACCCAAAATATGCATCACCACCTGTTCGACCGCATTAAATATAAACACGGAAGCCACAGTCAGTGGGGAGTAACTCCGAGTTCTCCCAGCCACGAAATGTCGAGTTTAATGAAACATGAATAACATAAAAGCAATGTATATGGAAAATACAAAACTTAAACATATATGATATGCTTTTCATGTTATGAAACAAATAACTAACATATAACCTAGCATATGAAAGCTATCATGTGAATCCGATAATAAAATATAACCCGAGGTAGGGAAGCTGGTATGCTGGCTCAGCGGTTACCATGTAACATGGCCCTGATACACTCAAACCCTAATCAACACGTAATCATGTGAATCAGTTAACAATCGGTAATCCAAACTCTATCAATCTTAGCCGGCTTGCATCTCACCTTCTAAAACTCATAGAATCATACAAACATGAAAGACCAATACTTCTACAAACAGGCATAAGTTCTAGTCCGTCAATAGTCGACTTCTGTAACTCGAGGCTATACCACAAGGTAGGAAAACATCCTAGTCCTAGACTGATCAGACCTAGCGACAACAGCTATTCCATTCCCCGTCCCATGACATAACCGTCTATGAGAAACTCTACTAGGCGACCCCCTAGCAGAGATGGCTAGTACTTAAGCTGGCTCCCTTCCCAAAGCGGAACTCTTAGGATGCCATGCCCCGACTTGGAGATAAGCCCCCCAGGCCGTGACACAAAAGCTCTCAACAAGTGAACATATACTCGTTAAAGACAGTACCTGCCTATCAATGTCATGGTCCAAGCTACTCATTTAGAATTAGAATGGTCAAGACGCCATATCTCATAATGCTCTATGGGTACTTAGTCAACACGACACCAACCATATAATAAAACAGTCACGGGAAAAACATCCTATCATGTGACTATTGCATATAAATCGTAATCAAATATCATATCGCCTTATATCTACTAAGGCTCATTCATTCATTCATTAAATAAAACCTTACCTGAAGACAAATCCCCGACCCGAGTCCCGCGACGGGTCATCAGTCAAAACGGGGCTGACTAGATCTTAGTTTGACCAACCCGTTTGGTCAAACCGGCTAGAAACAGAGTCTTTACCAATTAGACTTAGACATAAAATCAACATATTCATTACATGTTCTTTTATTAAAACTTCTAACATGTGAATCATTAAATCTTACGAAAA
>JAIUZE010074848.1:0-51450 GCA_022085475.1 Heliosperma pusillum
ACCACATAGACTTAGACATAAAAATCACCATATTCATTACATGTTATTTTATTAAAACTTCTAACATGTGAATTATTAAATCCTACGAAAACCCGCTTGACTTAAAGGATATAAATTTAAACTACGATCTCGTATTATAATTTCTAACATGTGAGAAATAATAATTTTATGAAGAACCTTTTTAATTAAATATTTTACTTATTAACATTTCCCACTTGCTAAATATTACAAAACACGATAAAATGGCAATAACTCAAAAACCGTCACAAGACCAAGTGAGGGTCCCACGGCCTGATTTGGGCCGGACTTCACATGGGCCTGGACTGGGCCCACGGGCCTGGTTTGGGCTGTTTTGGGTTTTTTATCGACTTTACTAAAAACCGTTTCTTAATATTTCCCGCATGCCTAACATATTTAAAACCCGTCAAAACAACAACCAAACAATCAAACATCGACACAACTCAAAGACCAAAACCCGGACCCACCATGGACCAACCCAGACCGGCCTGGACCGGGCCTGAACCGGCCTGGTTTGGGTTCGGTTTCCAGCCCCCTTAACAACCCCATAAACGGTTCAAACCACAACCAACACCAAATCATTTCCAACATGTTTTAATTAACAAACAACCATTTTAACAACCATCCATACAAAAATCATGATTTTGAACAAATCATAAAAATATGTCAAGAACACTTAACATATTAAAAATTCCCTACAACACAAAAAATCATACTACTTATCATGTTACTACTAAAAATCCATAAATCATAATAACATGAACAAAAACAAAAGATGAACCAAAAATAAAAGAAACAAAAGCTATGTAACATTAAATCGTCGAGTAACGCGGAATGTTACCTTAGCTAGCAAGATCATAGCACCAAAATAGAAGTATAAAACATAAGAAAACATCTATAATATTACCCAAAAAATATACGAGTCTCCAAACTGTCTTCAAAATCTTTCCCCATACGAAATACAAGAAAACATTATTTAGAACTTGAAACTGTTTTCCATAAAAATGTTGAAAACGATTTTGACGGAATTGAAAAAACGTACTAGAAGATGGAGAGCGAGAGGAAGAGCTAGAAAATATAAAGTTAGGACGGATTTAAATAAGAAATGAAGGTTTTATGATGATTTTGCTCAAGAACGACGAAGAACGAATGAAGAACGAATGAAGAACGAATGAAGAACGATTAATTTGATCTTAAGTTGATTTGTTGTAAAATGAGAAGTTGTTAGTGAGTAATGGGTGATGAGGGAGCCGTGTAAATATAGAGGGAGTATGAAGTCGGGTTTTGAAATTGTTGTTACGGAATTGACTCGGGTTTAATAATTATATTAGGTAATTGATTAGATATAAATATATATTAAGTTAATTAAATTAAATATCAAGATATTATGTTATTATAATCAAAAGAAAGACAAATATCTAGTCCTATTAGAGGACCAAGGAGCCGTGTGGTATGGTGAGAAAACGGATCTGATTTCGAGCGTTTTGCGAAATTTTCGTTAACTGATCGATAAAGTTAATAAATATCTAGATATTATTATTAGTTTAATCAAAACGATTAGAATATCTAATTGTGAGTGGAAAAAGATGACATGGGCGTGTGACTCATGCCAAAGTCGGGTTTCGGGTTTGTTTCGGGATTTGAGATGACTCGTGAATAGTTAAATGATGTTCGGGATTAAGTCGTAAAAGTTATTCTTTAATTCCAAATAAATTCAAAATAATTATATTAAGTTATCATAAATTCAAATAAATCATAATAAAAATAAATTAAATTTATTATTTTTCAAAATAAAATTTCGGTCTTTCAATTTATGAGGCGAGTCGGAAAAGTCAACGAAAGTCAAAGTCGACTTAAAAGTCAAGAAAAGTCAAAGATGACTAAAAACGGGATTTTCATGAAATCTCTCAGAAATTCCAAATACGAACTCGGAATTTCAAAATACGACTCGAAACAATAAATTCTATTTTAAAAACTTAAGTCTGCTGAAAAGTGTTAGTAAATATTTTTACTAGAAAAATTGGGTACTTTTCGGGTTGTTACAACTTTGACGACCGTGCACTTGCGGTATTTAAAACACACACCAAGTTTTTGGCGCCGTTGCCGGGGAGCAATTGCGATATTAGTTTGTTTTAAATTTTGTTTAGACTAAGTCATTTGTTTGTAGCACACTCCGGTGTGCCATTTGTCTTACTAACCTTCTACTTTAAGTGTGTAGCTATTCAAAGGGATAATCGTTACTCTTCATTTGTCTTTAAAATGTTGTTCTATCTTGGCTTTCCACAATATGACGATGAAGAATTTTGGGCATACCGCAAAAGACTTAACGAAAGACTTGACTCTTTGGATGATCATGGTTTTAGCGAGGAAGAGTTGCGTCTAACAATTGAATATGGCGTAAACTTTCAAGTTAGATCTTTGCTTGACTCATTGTGTGATGGAGATTTGTCTTCCATATCCCTTAGTGAAGCAAATGACCTTTTTGATTGGTTGGATTTTGAAAGCCGAAAGCCCAATTTTTCTTTGTTGTTGAGTGTTGAAGAGAATAATCTTGTGGATGTAGATGAGGGTGTAGAGCCATTAAGTAAAATCACCTCATTTGATGAGATATTTTCTAGAGAAGAGGGGTGTATTGATCTTGGTGAAACCTTGCTTGATTCTTGTGATGTTATATGCTTTGATAGTGAGCCTTGTTGGGATGAGTGTATTGAGGACTCTTGGGAAGCTTATGTTGATACCATAGAGGATGATATCATGGGAAATGGAATGTGGTATGCAAAAAATTTGGAGCCCTTGAGTGATGATCTTAATAATGATGATGTATTGGAGGTTGATATGAAAGAACATTTGAGTGAAGCTGTTGATAGGCAATACAAGCTTGATTGCCAAATTGATGATGAGATCGAGTTGTATTTAAGATCTCCGGACTCTTATGATCCAAGCTCCTTTGAAGGTGTACCTTGGTTAGGTAATACTTCAAGTAATTGGAAAGCGCAAGTTGATGCTCTAGAAGCGGCTTTGAATGGAAAGGAGATGGACTATCCTAAGAGTGATAGGAAAGAGGTAGAAGATGGCTTATTTCTCCTCCCACATTCTTGTTTAAAGGCACCTTCTACTCATGACCATGCTCTTCTTGAAAGAGTTAGTGTATACACGCTAGTCACTCCTTCCATCTATCGTGATAAACCACTCGATTTGTCGTCTTGTGAATCATGCTATGGTAAACCACTCGTTGTTGAGTGGGGAAATAAAGGAATTGGCAATCATAATGGTAGTAAAGTGTTGAGAAAATTATGGCATCTTGCTTGGGTGTTATTCATCTTGAAGCTTTTCAAATGCTACTTGTGTTTCTTCGTGGGTTTTGAAAAAGAGTTCAACAAGTTGCTAAGAGCCTTGAGCAACTTAGATGCAAATGGAGAAAGATTGAAATTTCTCCCTTGTGGGTTTCAAGTAAGTGGATCACTTCAACTCTAACTTTGAGCATGTACACTTTAGATGATTATCATACTTTTAGAGTCACTCATGAGTTGAACATTGTCCCTTACCCACCCCCACTTTGAAAATCCAAACTCTCTCTAATCCAAAAATTTCCTTAGGCATCCAAATTGGAGTTAATTTTAATTAGCCCTCTTTTCATTCTCAATAAACAACCTTGCATTCATATAGTTAGCTTGCATTTAGTTTAGATTTCTTATTCTTTATTGCATTTTTATTTACGTACTCTTGTTATCAAAATTTTCAAAAACACGTTATTTTCTTTTTCACAAAAAAAATCAAAAATTCAAAAAAACTTGTTCTTTATGTTCCTTCTTCTCCTAGCATTTGGACCATTGAGGACAATGTCCGGTTTAAGTGTGGGGAGGAGATTAGTGTAGGGATTGTTGTGAAAATAAAAAATTTGAAAAATCCAAAAATACGTGTTCTTTGTATATATTTGTGCTTGTGTGTAGTTGTTCACTTGTGTAGGTTCCGCAACCAATGATCGGAGACAAGAGCGAAGGTTTATGAGTCTAGATTTGGTATGATCTTTCCAACCTTCACCTTTTCTTTTCTTGTAATTTCACATGAGAAGTTAGGAGATTTTTGACTTGTTGATGATGATTTGAGGAGTTGGTGGTTGTGGAATGTTGTGTTGTAGATTAGGATTGCATTTGCTATTATAGTTTGCATGCTTATTTGTTGCATTATCGTACTTAGTTTGCATTCGTGATAAGTTTGTGAATATCTAGTTGCATTTATGTAGTTTAGTTGCATCTAAAAATGTTTTCAAAGAAAATACCAAAAATACGATAAGTGGTTTAATGATTTTGAATATTCCGAATAATAGTAGTCATTTCTCTAACTTTAAAATTTAGTTAAATTTCTTTTGAAAACAATGCTTACATATACATGAGTCAATATTAGGCATCTAAACGGCCAAGGTCAATGTAAATCGAGTTTTGCAAGGTTTTTCATTCCATTTCAACCCGTGTTGGTAAACATTCTTGAGTGGTGGTTGGACGAAGGCGACCACGGAGGTCAATTTTTAGTGCTTAAACTTTCCTAAAGAAGAGTGTTGTTTCATTTTGATCATGCGATTGCTTAATGATGTTTGCACGCTCATGTTCTTTTAAGGAATCCCGTCACTCCCGGCCACCCAACTTGGCACGTTGTGCGCAAGTTGAAAGATTTCGGTGGGTGATCAACGGTTGAATCTTTGGGAATATGGGTGTCCACCGTTATGCTTGTACCCCCATTCGAGCACTTATATAGCGGTGGGTCCAAATAGTTGAAACACACACAAGTCTAACATTTTGATTTCATGAATTGTCAATTCCAAACAAGCACTACCAAAAACCAAAAAGTCAAAAAAATCAAATAATTGGGACAAATATCAAAAATCCAAAAATATTTCCCTAATCACATATCAAATAAGTCACCAAAATGGGTAGACCCTTACCTCTTAACATTGATGAGAAGACGACCACACCACCGCTTTTGGATTAAAACTCACGGGAATCCTATTCCATAATCTCCCATCCTTGCATTACTAGTTTTTGGAAGGTAGGGCGGACGCCTAAGCAACTTCATGCATTTGTAAGCGTAGTTTTCTTAGATTTTTAATGGAATTTCTTAATTAGACATTTGACTACTATTTGAGGAATGATCGGATGATTAAAATCACTTACAAGTTGGTTTTGGCCTCGGCTACCTAGATGAGGAAGGTAGTCATTTTGTACCTTTGTGAACCGGTGATTGATTAATTAATTGCTTGATTGTTTGGTTCGTTCATTTTTGTGCAAGACCTCACTTGCCTCGCGAGGTGTGCTTTTCCCTCATAAGCATACCTACGTGAGTTGAAAGGGCGTTGAGTGCGCTAATACTCATGCGGATAATAGTAGTATAATAATTAAGTGATGCTTATATGGTGCATCCGCTTTTAGGATTAGGAGGGTCTCATTTCTCATTTTTCACACTTTAATCATGTTTTATGCTTACTCGAGGACGAGTAAGGGTTAAGTGTGGGGAGATTTGATAACCGCGCTATTTGCGCGAATTATAAGCTAATAATTATGCTATTTATTCCCTATTTTCATGTGTTTTATGTTAGAATCACGTTTAGAGGCTTTAGATACGTAAAACCCGTCTTCCGGGTGTGTTGTTTGGTATTTTTTGTTTCTTTGGGTTGTTTAGGAACAAGTTGAACTCAAAATGCCCACATCTTGGCATTAGCAAGGCCCATGGACCAACCAAACAGCCCATGCTTCAACAAAGGAAGGAAAAAAGCTGAAAAAAAGGCGAAAAAAGAAGAAAAAGCACGGCCGTGCGTTGCGCTACTCGACCGTGCGCAACTAATGCAGGACGCGGTCAACCGTGCGGTTCCCACCGTGCGTAACACAAGTGATCTCTTCTTTGACGTTTCCACCGTGCGGTTCAAACCGTGCGTTTCTCAGCTTCGCCGTGCGCAGCTCCAGATTTGAGCACAGCCCATCCGTCTTTTAAATGACCTCGTTTTGCGTGTTTTTTGCCTCTTGTATAAATAGCCCAACCTGAAATTGTAGAGGATAGTTCTTTTTCTTAGCTTTCATAGAGAGAAAACAACAAAAAAATCAAAATAACATTCTAGATCTAGTATTCAATTGTAATCCAAATTTCAAGCTTTAATCTAATTTCTTTCTTTTCATCTCTCATTTTCCTCATAGTTGGTAACAATTTCTTTCTCTCTACTTTCATTTATGCCTTTGTTTATGTTTTATGTTTTTCAAGTTTGAATGTTTAGATTGCTTATAGTTAAAGTTTCCATCTTTGAATTTATTGTTTGTTTAATTTTAGTCTAATTGATTGAATTTCATCATCTAGTTAGTAATTGCATGGTATCAATCAAAAATCTCATCTTTATCATGTTTAACATTAAAGATTCAACCTTTATTGCTTTTGAGTGTTTAGTAATCATGCTTAGTGAGTAGTAACCCTTTCTAGGGTCCGATTAAGTCTAATAATGGGTTTTGATTGGTGATTGGTTGAATTAGCAAGTAGTGGTTTATGGGTGATTGTTTTTGGTTGGGGTTGTTTTGTATTGACCCCTTATTTGACCCTTGTTCAACCCTTAGAGGCTATCAATGGGAGTTGGGCCGACTTAGGGGCTACTTAGGCTATCGACGGGAGTTGGGCTTACGGTAGTGGGGCTTGGGTAGATTTGGGGATCGACTCTAGGTGGGTCATTCGCGGGAGCGAGACCCCTTATAGAGACTCTATCTTTTGGCTAGGGGATTTCATCCGCGGGAGTGGGAAAGACCCTAGTTGGGACCTAAATGTTGACCCGAAATGCCTTGGACTCGTGTAGGGGTTATCCATGGGAGTGAGACCCTTTATCGACCCTAGAGGCTACCTATACTCGGGAAGGTTAGGTAGTTAGTTTAGACGACATTGTCCCACTTGAACCCATATTCCACCACTTGTTCATAGACCACCCACCGTTGCAACCCATGAACTAAGACTTGATTGGATTCTAGTTTCCTTAATCTTGATTTAATCCCGTGTTTTCCATAACTTATTTGTTTAGTTTGCATTTTAGTTTAAATCTCATTTATTGCATTTAGTTGCCATTAGTTGAATTCAAATTTCCCCTCTTACCGACTTAGCTAGCATCCCTTGAAACCGATTAGTAATCGCTTTGCTCTCCGTGGAAATCGACCCTCAAGTGCTACTTTGACGACCGTGCACTTGCGGTATTTAAAACACACATCACTTCAATTGTAGTTGTTCTAGTTGTAATTGGAATTCAAGTTTCCGGGTTTGCATTTCCTATTCAAGTTCTTATTCCATTTCAATCTTTGCTCATCCTTTTCGGTAATCTTTATTCTCGTCTTTACATTATAGTTTCATTTTCTTTTAGTATTTCCTTTATCATGTTTATCATTCTTAGTTTTATAATCTTAGTTTTCTTTTCATTGTTAATCATGCATAAGTAGTCACCCTTCTAGGCTATAGGATAGCCATGTTAGATTAATTAAACGATGATAATTGGATAAAAGAAATTGTGCCTTTAAAACGTTGTGTCTATGCATGTTTGGATTGTAACGGTAGTTATCGATTTTTGGCCAAAATTATTTGACTAGTATGAAATTCTTTTCTAAGGTAGACATATGAGAATTGAATAGACAAAGCATGACATGGTAGATTAAGACTTAGTAAATCGCATAAAAAGCCTGCTAGACCATCTGATCTATGATTGTAATGAACACATCAATCTTACGAACTCACAATGAATTATTTGCATATCCTAAATCCAATTTCATCAATATGTTAATCTACATGTGTGAACCTACTTCCCTAGATTCTTTTCTTTATTGCATTGTTATTATTTAGTAATTAGTGACAAACATTTGCCAATCGTCCAAGGTAGAGTTCTAACCACAACTATTCACAAGTATCTCCCGTCTCCCCGAGATCGACCCCTTACTTCCCTAATTACATTAATTTGTTGTTAGCCTAGTCTGGTTTATTTATCTTTGATTAGGGTACGCGACAACCCGATCAAATTTTGGCGCCGTTGCCGGGGAGCACGGTTTTGTTTGTTTGTGATTAGTAGAGTTTTACCTTGTCTTTTCCTTTTTTCTTTTCTTTTGAGTCGAGGAACACTTGTTCCTTGAGATTTTTCTCACCTTTTCCTTGTAGTATAGTGACTCTTTTCAGGTAATAAGAATATTTTCTTTCAAAGGGATTGCTTTATTTTCTCTCAATGACTATCTATTTCCAACCACCACAATGCGATAATGAGCCTTTCCATGAATACCTCGGCCGATTTTATAGCTATTCTAACCATATTATCTCTCTTGGGTATACCCTTGATGAGACCTATATGAGAGATGTCGTGCTTCATGGAATGCTCATTAAGTGTCATAGCCTGGCTATGCAATTGAGTGCTGGAAGTTTTTATCAGAAGGGAGGAAAGGAACTTTGGATTTTCTTGGACTTTATGGCAGCCCAATCTCGGGAAGAAACGCACCGGCGGTTGAGAATCCAAGAGCAAATCAATGAAATCAGGGCTCAACTTCAAATACTCAAAGGGCAAAAGGAAGAACCCACGTTTACAAAATGTAAGCCAATCAATTTTCCTTATGCTTTTTCACCCCCATGTGAGTCTATTTTCTCCTGTGCTTTTTCAGCCCCCTCATGTGAGTCTAATTCTCCCCAATCATATGAATTAATAGATGACGATGATGATGGTCCAACCTTTTCTATTGAAAGTCACTCTAGTGTCGTTCCATTTGACAATATTGAGACCCCCATTATTGATATTAACCATATGGTAGTCGAGACTTTAGACAAGGATGTTGTTAAGCCCATTTGTGACTCCAATGGAGAGTGGTCGATCGAGTCATCAGATTTCTTTGAAAATCTTTTCGCTGAGGATATTCCATATTTATTTGAAAATGATTCTGGGTTTTGTGAACCTAGCCTTGAAATTAAGTGGGATCAACCACCCATTTTTGATTTCCAATCCTTTGATTCACCCTACCCCCAATTAGAGTCCACTAATGGTATTTTGGGAACTAATTGTTTGTTCCATGATCTTAAACATTTCACTCCATCTCTCACTGACGAGTGGAGCAGTTCAGTGGTCATCTATGAAGTTTGTCATGCGCACAATGATAAGATATATCAATTCTTACCTTCAATATTTCATGCCTATATCTTGTCAATTGCTTACATATGTTTTTGTATAGCTCATGCGCAGGTATATGATCGACTTCTAAGGGCATTGACATGCTTTTTAAGGCACAAAGAATGATTTTCATTAATAAAGAGTCTAGCAAGACATTTAAATTGCGCTTCTCGGGAGGCAACTTGTGTTCCTTTTCTTTTTGCATTTTTATTTTTGTATACCTTTTTTCGTTGTTAGGATTTATTTTGCAGATGAAAGAGTTTTTGAAGAATCTATAAAGACCTTCCTTGTCAAGTCCAAAAGACTAGCTTGGGGGAGTCCGCGCTGACTAGTAAGCTTCACTCTTCTTTCATTTTTCCTTTTCCCCATTAAGCATCTCATTGCATATTTTGTCTTTGTGCTCACATTGAGGACAATGTGATGTTTAGCTTGGGGGAGGGATTGCATTTTCCCATTTTGCATTTTAGTTGATCATTTTTCAAATTTTGAATAAAAGAAAAAGAAGATTTTTGAGAAAATTTAAAAATTTCTGAACACAATTGAATGTTTTTCATGCTTTGCTTGCTTGTTTACTATGCTATCATGTTACATTTCCCAAACTTAGAGCTTTCAAAGATAATGATTCAATATTCATTGAATTGTGCATACATGGGGAAGTCTTGTACACAGTAGGCATGGAATGAATCTATAGATGAGTACGCTTGATCTTGACATTTGGCAAGTTACATATATTGTAAGGTAGAACCTCCTTAGACTGGTACATCTATACCCAGTCTCATCTAGGTGTGTGTAGTTCTCCTTGTGATATGTGTCATGTCAAAACGCATAAGTATGGTTCTCATTTCATTTCTATAAGCATTGCATTCATGATTCACTATGATTTGAAGCCTTTTTCACTTTGAATTGCCCCTCAAAATAAGCCCCTTCATACAAATGTTTCACAAAATAATAGCTACATATAAAAACTGCCTACCTGTTGAGCTAGTAGCTAGACTATGGTGTATGGGTGCTATTTTGAGAAGATTTGTCCTTCATGACAAAGTGAATTTGGGAGAACGAAAATGTACAAGAAGTGATGTTATGTTCAGAAAAAAAAAAAAAAATGAAATTGAAAAATGAAAAAATTGAAAAAGAAAAAAATATCGAAAAAAGAAAGAAAAAGAAATAAAAGAAGAAGTTGTGAGTATCTCCTCAAAATGTCAAATCAACAGAAGGAGTTTACCCTTGTGTTTCGTATGTAATAAGCCAATCTGTTACTTCTGTCTTCGTTTTTCGTCTTCTGGGAAATTGATCGAAAGTTTGGATTGAGTATCCATTTATCATTGGTCAGTTGCTAGCTCATTCTAATCTTCACATGACCATAACTATTTGTCCACCTTTCACCCATTTCCCAAAGCCTTCTTCCTATTTTTCCGGCTTCTTTTCTATGTGCATTATGATATTTGACTTGTGTTTTGAATTGTTTACCACATTAGACTGCGGACACATTTTCATAAGTCGTAGATAGGTGAGTGTCTCAAAAACATCTATAAAGAAATCACCTTTTTACATACATTGAGTGTTCGAGTGTGCCGTGAGAGTCCATTCTCTGTGCTACGCCGTTATGTAAATCTCAGCCATGTTTATGTATCATTCTTTCCCACGTTGTTTTTGGGTTATGATTCATTATGTTCCCAAATCTTTATGTTGAGATTTGTTTCTTGATGGTGTAGTACGCTAATGCTTGCAACCCTTGTCCTAGTATTGTTTGTTAAGTTTGCTTGAGGACAAGCAAAGGTTTAGCTTGGGGGAGTTTGATAAGTGAATATTTGTATGGTTTTAACCCCCAATTTAGCTCGGTTTTGTATGTCATTTGTGCTTTGTTAAGCCACTTTTATGAGCTAATATCGTCTTCTAGGCGAATTCCTATGTTCTAACCTGTTTTGTAGGGAAAGTGACGTTTCTACGCCCTTTTTCTATATTCCCGAGCATATTCCCGAGCATTTGCCTAGAGCCCGACGATTTGAAGAAGCAAGCTTAACCAAGTGAAAGGCATTTCAATAAGGTTCACTAATTCGAAAGAGAGAAGAAGCAAACACAGTTTCGTAGTTGTCGGAAGATCAATCAGTTAGGCGAAAGAAATCATCGCTTTACAACAAACCCTATCAACAAACCCGACTCAAGAGGTCAAGGGGGATGATGGAAGTAAAGTCAAAGCGAAGGAAGATGAAACGTTAGTCAAATACTTCTAGATGACAACTTACCCGATCGGGTAAGTGTGTACCCGATCGGGTATGTGTGCTGCTTCGAGCATTGCGGCTCCTTCATCCTATTTTCGACCTATGTGTTTAATCCCCGACCTCTTCTCCACGAAACCCTAATACTATAAATAGATGCTCTAGCCCTCATATCATATCCATCTCTTCTTCACACAACATCTCTTCTCTTCTTACATTTCTCTTTAGTTTAGTTCTTCTTCTTTCTTAGTTTAGTTTAGTTTTAGTTTTCTCTAGTTTAGTTTAGTCTAGTTCTAAGTTTTATTCAATTGTAGTTGTTCTAGTTGTAATTGGAATTCAAGTTTCCGGGTTTGCATTTCCTATTCAAGTTCTTATTCCATTTCAATCTTTGCTCATCCTTTTCGTTAATCTTTATTCTCGTCTTTACATTATAGTTTCATTTTCTTTTAGTATTTCCTATATCATGTTTATCATTCTTAGTTTTATAATCTTAATTTCCTTTTCATTGTTAATCATGCATAAGTAGTCACCTTCTAGGGTGTAGGATAGCCATGTTAGATTAATTAAACGATGATAATTGGATAAAAGAAATTGTGCCTTTAAAACGTTGTGTCTATGCATGTTTGGATTGTAACGGTAGTTATCAATTTTTGGCCAAAATCATTTGACTAGTATGGAATTCTTTTCCAAGGTAGACATACGAGAATTGAATAGACAAAGCATGACATGGTAGATTAAGACCTAGTGGCCAAAATGTTTTCATTGGAGTATAATATTTAGTAACAGTCAAGAAAAAGTTATTTTACAAAAAAAAAAAAAGATAGTATACTACTTAGTATTTTATTTGTCCACATTATTGAAAAATAATGTAGGTGTGGTGAATATACTATGTATAAAAAGTGAAATTGTCCCACATCGAAAAATTATGATAAGGTGGGATAAATTTTATATTTTTTTGAGTCTCTTAAGTATTTTGAGTCTCTTAAGTATTCTCTTAGATAGCTTTTATGAGTTTGTATTAAAATTTAATTTAAGAAACTATCGATGATGTACTACTTATATTGGTATAGTATGTTATTTGACCCGAAATGGAAAATAATGTAGCGTGGTGAATATACTATATATAAAAAGAAAAATAGTCCGACATCGAAGAATTAGCATAAGTTAGGGTGACCCTATAATTATAAATAGAAGTCATTTTTGAAACTTATGAGCATGTAAAAGGCTTGATTAATTTCGAGCAAACAGCTACTACTCATGCAGCTATAAATGGTTTCATTTGACATCTTCCGACGATAAGATTATCCATTCCCACATATATTGTAGCCACTACTGACTACTCCATACTCCATAAACATTTTTTCTTGGTGGGCATTTTTTTTATGACATTTCAGTGTATATTGTTGGATCACACTACACCGATAAAACAATTACAGTTCTCTTTTAATCCTCAAATTGCTACACCATTAAGATCATTATTCATAATTTCTTAACAATTGAACAAAGTACAACCCAGTTGAATTATGCTAATAATACAACCAAAATCATGCATAAAAAATGTACCAATATTAATATGATTTGCCAGTTTGAATGAAACATCAATATGATTTCTAACAAAATGTACCAATATTAATATGATTGACCAGCTTGAATGAAACATCAATATGATTCTAACAAAATGTACCAAAATTGTGAAACCAGGTAAGATCATTCTAAACAAATAACTCATATAAGTTTATCATGCGACAATAAGTCGGTGCAGCAAAGTAATATTGCGATTTCATCAAACCAATAATAACATGGGTTTTGCTGCTATCATTAGAGTATATATTCTAATATTATTTGCTCATACTTGGTGTAATTCTTGGTATGTTATTTGTCTCATATCGAAAAATTACAAAAAGTGAGGTGATTTATGATTACAAATATGAGTCTTTTGCGTATTGTCTATCAGAGTCCTTAAGAATGTAATCGTACGTATATCAAAATCTTCATCAAAAATTAATTTAGGAAAATATCATAAAGAATATCAATAAAACATTAATTATTTTATAAAAAAATATGGTGTGTCACTCAGTAAGTTAGTATGATATTTATCACACATTAAAAATTGTAAATAATACAATTGTCCCACATCATATATTATTATCTCCACATTAGTTAAACTTACATCATTAAAATTAATAAAGTGAAAAATCTTTTAATTATTTAAATATACATTCCCTATATTATATTCAAGTGGTGTTTATAATTTTTATATAAAAATTTTTACATTTCATCTCACATAAAAAATATTATAAAAATGAGTCATCCTTTGAACTTAGATATCAACCAAAAATCTTTTGAATATCTTAAGTATTGTCTTACAGGGCTTTTAAAAGTTTGTATTATTATCTTCATCTTAATGGTGTATTACTTAATATGTTATTTGTCCCACATTGAAAAATAATGTAGGTGTGGTGAATAAATTACATATAAATAAAAGAATTGTCCCACATTGGAAAAATATCATAAACTGGGCAGATCATGTGATTATAAATAGAAATCGTCCTTGAAACTTAGATATCAACCTAAGATCATTTAAGTCTCTCAAATATTATTTTAGAGAGCTCTTAAAATTTTGTATTAATTATGAAAAAGATATAAATAGATCCGTGGTAAAAAAAAAAAAAGGATATCATACTTGGTGTAATTCTTAGCATGTTATTTATTTCACATTGAAAAATAATGTAGGTGTAATGAATATACTATTTATAAATAGTAGAATTGTCCCATATCAGACAATTACCATAACGTAGTGATCTCATGATTACAAATATGAGTCATATTAAGAACTTATGTATCAAACCAAAATCTTTTGAGTCTCTTAAGTATTGTCTTATTAGAGAGCTTAATTCTTAGGTTACTTGGATTATTTTTTGTTGTGAACGTATCAATCAAAACATATGTAACCCTATTAAATGATGTGAATGAGAGGGTTATGTTAATATTTTTCGGGACATAATATAGATCAAACATAACATAAATCTTGAGAAAGTTGGTAAAATATGTTTAAAATAGAATTTGAATCAATATATCAATATTATTTTCTTAAAAATTATATTTATTATAGTCTTAATACTTAAAATTTTTATCTTTATAAGTTAATTGTTATAGAAAATTTATGAAAATGACATTAATGTAGACACGTGCATCGCACGGGCATGAAATCTAGTTCTATGCTAACTTAGGGCATATCAATGGTTGATGTTTCATACTATACTCTTAAATGACACATCAATATACAGTACATAATTAAAGAAAATTATTTCTTCTTAATAGAAAAAGTTCCATATTTTCATTGTGAGCCGCTTTCCCCAGGGCCGGCTATTAGGGTGTGCAGGTCGTGCGGGCGCACAGGCCCCCCAAAATCTGTTATAGCTGTTATTATATAATAGTATTGACATGATTATATAAATTAATACTTAGTAGAGTACATGGTAAAGCTCCTAATATTGTTCACGAGCCACATGGGTTCGAATCCTCAAATTAGCATTTTAGTTCCTTTTTCATACCACTTAACAAAGAGAATAAGAGATACGGAGTATAATTTATGTTCTGATATGGATAAAAGTTGATAAATTTACTAAGTATTATTAATTTGATAATCATGAGATATTTTTTTTGTCCAAAGTAAAAAAAAAAGTTGATAAAAGAAAATATTCAACCCCAAGCAAATTATTTCACAATTTTGTAAACGTAATATTACTATATATATTATTCGTTCCAAGTAAAATATCGGAACGGGCTATTGGAATGATTTGTACGATACTTACGTAGGGCCTCATTATAAAATTTCGCACAGGGTCCCCGAAATCTCTGAGACGGCCCTGGCTTTCCCATCTCTTTTTCTTACATAAAACTGGTTTTTTTTTTTTTTTTTTTTTTTTGGCAACGGTAAAATATAATGTTTACATAACAGTACGACCCATAAGATCGTAAATACAAATTACATTATTGAAAAGAAAAGTACGATTTTCTAATTTACTACGGAAGATGAGATGTCGGGTAACAACAATATGTTGGTGGAGTACGATAGCTTGGATTTGAGCTTCAACTTGCACGACATCCACATGATGCGAGACTTCAACAGATCAACCAGGCATATGCTCTGAAGAGTGACGGCAACAAGATGCACTTACGCCACTGGGACGTAGAAATGAAAAGTTGAAAGCGAGCCAAACAAAATTGGCTCGAGTGGAGATAAATCTCCTACATCTTGAAGAACCAACTAAACAGACCAAATACCGTTGACCCAAAAATCCCCTCCAGCAGACGGACCAATACACAAACTGCTCCTCAAACAAACATCTAGCCAAAGACACCACAGAAACCCATCCTATGGTGCATCCAACATAGACCGGACGTAATCTCATCTCGACCTTATTCTTATAATAGGATATTGTTATTAACACTACGAAAAACAGAAGACACTTATACTTTTGCATAGATAATTTGAAATGGACCGGACCACCGGAGCCAACCAAACCAACCCAATTTCCAAACCAACATAAACCTACCAAATCACATGTCCAATAAAACCACCCCAATCAGACCAACATCATACGATCATGACATACCACCAAACCAAACAAACACGGAAGAAGTGTCAATCGGCACCAACAGACACATCCACCTCGTCAGAAAGACCAAAAACCAGAAAACAACATGAACAGTCTTGCATGCAACCATCAAAGAAAACGACGACCCAACGGAGACCATAAAACGTGCAATTTGGAGACGATAGGGGGGAGAGGGGCGAGGGGAAGGGGAACACCATACCGCTCCAAACAGCAACGACACAAAAAGGATGGGTTATGCCAATGCCAAAGACCCGACAGGTGGGGGAAGGGGGCGAGGGGGAGGGGAACACCAAATCGACCCAAAAGAAAAGAGCATAAACCACCCGGACACAGACAATATGGGTTATACCCATTAAAAGACTGACCGAAAAAAAAAACAGACACGGGGAGAGGGGCGAGGCACCGTGTTGCATGCAAAACCAAAGAGTTGCAAGAGAGATCGATCAATGACGAGGATAGACCACAGTGGCATGACCATTGCTAACACCTTAATTGAGGCCGGTAAGAAGCCAATCGATCGCATAGTTGATGGAGATGTGCTCGGTCAATCACCGGAAATGGGTCAAAAGATGAACCCATCTCCGGTGGGAAATGGTGGTTTATATAAGATGTGATTGATTAATCGCCGGAGATGGGCCAAAAGATGAACCCATCTCCAGCGAAAGGGTAGAAATAAGTGGGGAAAGAGGGTGGAATGCGGCGGCGGCAGCAAAAGATTAATTAGGGTTTGGGAGTTTTCTTAGAGAGAAGGGGGAGGAAATTTTTTTAGAGAGAGGAAAAAAGGCTTGTACATAAAACTGGTTTCTTAAACAAGAAATTAGTATCTTATACTCTCTTGTATTATTTAAGATCTTCCACATTTCCTAAAACAACAAATTAACTAAAATCTTCCACTTTTCTTATTTGTCTATCATTTATGGTTATAATAAGTTATAAGTCACATTCTCTCTCTTACTTTCATTTACATCCACATATCATCATACCACTAAATATTTGTCAAAAACAAATGTGGAAGAACATAGAGAATAAGAGGAAGTACAAGAAACTAGTTTATATAAGGAATTCTTTATTTTGCCGATCAATGGGTAAGAAGCCCTTTATATCGACAGAACTTCTTATTTATGCTCCATTGCTATTGCCCTTATAGTTATAAAGTATAAGAACCACATGCAAATATGCAATTAAATGAAGTAAATTATATGGAGTATGTATTAACATAAAATTTCTAGCATAAATGAAACCTTTTACAAAAATAGCGACTCCGTATTTTATTGTACCTTTTTATGCTAATAATACATTAAAAGATCATTAAGGAATAAATCTATATTTTAGTGATTTTTACACCTCATAAAAATTGTGACGTACGGAGTATTATACTATCAATAGTATAATAGGAACTTATCTATTGACAGAAAGTGTTAGTTGCACTCTGTAATCTCTCCCTTCTCCACTCTATTAATAGGGTGCAAATAACATTTTCTGAAACGATCTAAAATTCCAATGTATAAGGGATTTTGTCACACATAAACCCCCTTCAATATACCCACATTATTATCCACTTGTTGATGAATTGTTTTGGTGGTAATCTTGGCGGTTGTTAGAGGTCGTCGAAACATTTTGTGACCAATCGAAAAAACCACTAAATGAATCAGACCCCTTATTAAGGTCTTGGGTAAACAAGATATTGAGAGGATCATCACCTTCAAATTCTATTAAATCCGTGAAAAAATCTTGACTATATTGTCCCTCGGAATTTGTTTCTTGCGTAATTGTTGGACGATAATTATCGTTAATCTGTTGATCTCCATCGTAACCTTTGTTATTATTTTCTTCCAATTTGTTTTCCATTTGCGTTCCGAGCTCTTCAGTTTCTTCCTTGGTGGATGGCAACGTTGTTGTTATTATTGTCATCGTTGTAGTCGTATTTCCGCTGGAATTACGGTCAGCCATTGGCATGTTTACCATTCCCTTGTCGACATCGTCGTGATGATTAACTTCCTTATTATTAGTCTCTTTCTTAACTAGTACTCCCTCTCTGCCTGTGAAATTTCTAACATTTCAAACTTGCATGCATCAGCATAATAAAGTTGAAAGTGCCCACTCTATAAAATACTCCCTCCCCTCAATTGTTGCACTTTCATTTAGGCACAAAGACTAATTTAAAAGTGGGAGACCATTTGTGGTTTTACTTAGTGAATGACAAGTGGACTATAGTTTCATTATGTAATCAAATTACTCATAGAAATCCTTCTAAATATATAAAGGATATCAATTGACTGAGACACCATAAAAAAAAATAAAACAACATTTGACTGAGACAGAGGGAGTATAAAACAAATTCTTGTTTGAAGACGTGACATATATTGTTTTCAATTAAAACAGGTCGGATTCCCTCTCACAAGCAGGCAAGTGGGAGGGCAAGTGGGTTTCCATTTAGTTCGTGATTAGCCCTCTCACTTGTCTCTTTGTGAGACGGAATTCGACCTGTCTTCATTAAAGAAGACGGATATGCTGCCTCGTCTTAAATGAGACCAACCGAAAGCAGAATGCATAAAAAAAAATAGATTAGTCCAATATGTCTAAGCGGGATGATATCTGCCTCATTTTAAAGTTAAGGCGGATATATATATGTGGGTCTAATAGGAGAGTAAGATGAAGAAAGAAGGAACATATATGACGGGAGAAGTATTAGTGTGTAGTTGAGATGTGACCTTTTAGGGAGGGATGATGAGTGGTTAAGGTTGGTGAAGAGAGAGGAGTAGTAGAAGTGCCTTTGGAAAGCTGAGACCTGGAGGAACCAGCAAGGGCATTCCTTTGAGTTGGCCAAGGGTGATTGTGCTCCGACGTGTAAGTTACTACCAACATTTTTGGGTCTGTTCTACTTCTTTCCACTTGTTTTCTTGCTGAGCATCCCTTTGAACTACTACATCTGTAATATCCCCTGTCATTTTTATTAATAACAACCATTCATGTTAATTGTAATTTTCAAAGTTACGGAACTACACAAACAAAATACAAACCTACATTTTAAACACAAACTTAATTATGTTGGTTAAATAAATACTCTCTCCACGGCTCCAGCTCCATCATCACTAGTATAATGCGTCTGTTTTACTATTAACCAAGTAATGCTTTAGAGTCAAATTCGTAAAATGTTTTAGCGGTACAATCTAAAGAAAAAAACGGGATTGATCTTTGAATAATGATATGGCGTCAGGTCGTCACCGGGTAGCACTTAATTGAGCGCCACCCAGGGTATAATAGTAAATTTCTTGTATATTTTCACTTACTTACTTTGAATTTTGAAATTCCAACTAATTAAATGAAAAGGGTAATTTGGGAAACCAAAGTTGTAGAATTAATTAGTTATAATTCCATTAGAGCAACTCCAATGGTTGCATTAAGGGACCTGCTTGCAAATACTGAAAACTTTCAAGCAGTATGCTCACCATTGGAGTACAAAATGACGTTCCTGCTTGCAAGCGGGTGTAGCTTTGTCAAGCTACGTAGCTTGACTTTCAAAATAAATAAAGTAAGTAATTAAAAAATAATAAAATAATTTATATTAGGTTATTTATTAGTCATGTGGGACCTTCTAAGCTACATCCATTGTAGTTTACCATTGGAGAATGTTGTAGCTTAAAGGCATTGTTGCTTGGAAAAAGTATGTGTCAAGGCAAGCTACATGACTTTGTGGCTTGCCATTGGAGTTGCTCTTAGCCATACAAGTTCAACCCGTAAATAACGCCATATTGGTAGCAATTTTGAAGTTGTTCATCAAAACAAAGTAGCTCATCTGATCTTCCCATTTGGATCATGAGTATGATAAAGTTTATATTTGGGCACAAATTACTACATACTCGTATAAAAGAAGACTTAAAATTCATTGATTAAGTTATGTGGCTGTATGGCCGTATGGATTGTCAAGTATGTCGGACAATTAATCCGATCGAATCGATTTTTTCAGGTCATATTTTTTTTTTTCCATTTCCTTGGCTTGCAAATGAGAAATTCAATAAATGAAAAACGAGGTCGATGAATAACATCAATTAGTGATGAAGAAACGTAATTACTGGCGAAGATAATTTATTCTGGTGTAAAATATTATTCAGAAAATTGGTGTAGTTAAGAGTTTGATTTTAATCTAATATATACTCCCTCCTAATCGGTCATTTATTCCCTCTTTCCTTATTGGATAAGTCGGGTTTTCTTCCCTCTTTCCCTTTTCGGATGTGGGGTTGTGTGTTTTGTGTGGTCTAAATTTATTTCTATGTGGGGTAATGTGTTTTGTGTGGTCCAAATTCATTTCCTTAATTTTTGTGTAAAAGGGAAAGGGGAAGAAATAAGTGACTAGGAGAGATTATAAAGTTACATAACTATCCTTAAACATTTGGCGCAAAAACGAAAGTAAACATTCTATTTTTTATTTTTGTTTTTTTATAAATTATGGTAGCGCCGAGATTCGGCGCCCCCCGGTTAAAGACACTTGTAAAGTTTAACAATAATTACCTTCTTGGAAAATGTAAAATAAAGTGGTTTAATTCCAAAATATACATACTCCCTCTGTTTTTTTATGATACGACGTCTATTCCGAGTAAGTATTTGACTTTAATTTTTACAAAAAAAAAATTATTGAAAATTTATAAAATCTATACCGTTAAATTTTCTTGCGAAAAACTCTTTCACTCAAATATATACATCATATTTTTGAATCTTATATTTTGATTTTTGAGAGATATGGAAGAAAAAAGTGAGTATCTTTGTGAGAAAGTCATATATAATAAAAAACATAAGGAGTATAAAAAAAATACGAGTAAAATTTTAGGGCATACTCTGACGGTAAGGAAAACCATGACAAATGGATAATAGCTCATTGTGAGATCGAATTACTTATAGAAATTTTTCAAATATAATAAAGTATACAAATGAATGAGACATCGTAAAATAGAAATGTTTAAAAGTGAATTTAGTAAAAGATTTGGAACAATATTGGTAGTTTACTCATTAATTATAGTAAATTTAGTAATATGACAATTAATTTGGACTGAAATTGGAATGAAAAAATAAATAAAAGTGAAATGAAGAAAGTACTCCCTAATATATATACCATCGAGTACTCTGTGACTAAAAGTTAAAGGAAGGAAGGAAGATACCTAGGATAAGGAGAACCTTTGATGGGTTTTTGGCCGTATTTCCTCCATGCCCACAAATCCGAAGGTACCACTTCCCCTGTTTGCCTGCTATTTGCTGCCGCTGCTGCTGGTATGCACACTACTTTCTTCGCTTGGCTCTTCCTGCTTTTTTGTTTCCATTGTATCACTTTTTTAGTTAACACCAATTTATATACTACTTCAAGTCTATGTTGTGTATAGGAGTAGATTAGTAATAACAAAAAATTATATATACTCATCTCTTCCCTATTTACTCAGTAATTCCTTATTCATTCAAGTCACCTCTCCTTCCCTTTATCCTTTATTAAAAAATATTGTGTGATTCAAATTTAATTATATGTGTGATTACATATTTAACATGGTTCAAATTCATTTTTTTAATTCTTAAACCTAAAAGAAAATGGAAAAAAATGAAAGACCTGAAGGGATCATAATATTTTGGGAAAAATACCGAAATGTGTAGCGAATTAAAGTGAGCTCACCCTAATCCATCCCAAGTTATTTACTTTTTACCAGTGGCGATTCTTGCATTTAAATGCAAAATCAATCTATCATGAGACATTCAATGCCAGACCCATAATTTTCCGATAGAACTATGTCACTTATTATCTAAAATAAACTTAGCCCTAAGCAAAATTACTTTAAAGTTGGTGGCATACCATTATTTTGATGAGATGATATGTATTTATTATGAAATATAATACTCGCGCCGTTTCTTTTTATTTCTCATTTTGTAATATTTCAAAAGAATTAAGAAATTGTTGAAAAAGTTCTTCTAATAATTAAGTAAAATAAATGATCATTGAAATAGTTAAAGTAACTTTTTAAACCAATCAATAACTTAGCTTAAACGACATCAATTTTCCCCTAAAAATTATTGTACTGTTTTGGGAAATGTAGAATACATGTATGCAAGGAAAACTCTGAAACGACAAATATAAAGAAAATTTTACATGGAAAATTGTTAAACGACAAATAAAAAGAAAATTTGATTTATTCGAAAATGGCAAATAAAATGAAATGGAGAGACTGAACTATTAGAAAATCGCATATTGAAAAAAAAATTAAGGTTAGCATTCTTGATTAACTTTAATAATTGCATAAAACGCACTTAGCTACCATCACAATTTCTACCTTCATAATAAAAATTCTTTATATGACAATAAGTTTGGGTGTTGTTTGGTTGCACCCAAAAACATAGGAATTAAAAAATCTCATGAACTGGAAAAATGGGATCTTGTTTGGTTGCCAATTTTTCCACAATAATATGTAGGATTTTAAAAATTCCATGATTTTTCAACTCCTCCATTCAACTCCCATGGAATTAGATTCATAGATAGGTAACCAAACGTTTTTTTAGATTCACCTGAATTTCACGTGAGAGTTTAATTCCCATGAATCGGATAATTCTATTAAGTTTAATTTCAACGATGCCTTGGTGTATTCTTGGGAATGCGGGTGAATTGAAGCCACTACATTTCAAGTAGAAACGCCGCCATAGGTCATTTTTTTTAAAAAAAAAATTTGGATGAACAAGCCACCTCAAGTACTACCTATGTTTCCATTATTTAAAAAATATACAACACTTAGCTTGTTCATCCGAATCTAAAAACTTGGAGAGATTATTGTTGGTATCTTACTTTCATTTTTTGTTTTTTATTCAAGTGAAAAGTGAAAGAGGAAAGAATGAGAGAGAACTTGCAAAATACTTGCAACATGTGCGTAGTTAGATCTCGCAAATAAGACCGGGTCATGACGAGGTCATGTTCGTATTACATGTAAACGAGCCCTGTACCCATTCAATCAAAACTTGACCCAGCTAAATTTTCTATTGACCCACTTACATACATATAAGTGATCATCAAGCCTCAACCGTAGCCTGTTAATTTCGTGTCGTGTTCTAATTCATGTCATGTCAATATTTGGAAACTGTAAATACATTTATGCGATGGAAGATTGAGAAAAATTAAGATTACTTTAGTAAATAGGTCATTTGTGTCGGATTCGTGTTTTGAGAGCTACTCAGCTCAAACACAACCAAAATTAAATTTTGTGTCATGTTCGACCCACCTACATACATGGGTCATTAAACATCAACCCAAACACGTTAATTTCGTGTCGGGTTTTGTATCATATTTGTGGTCATGTCATTGTTTACGAGCTCTATGGGTAATATATTGGGTATTGTGAAGGGTATATACTATTTAGTTCACCCTTAATTATTCTTAGTTTTTCAATCAAATACCAATGGTTGATTACGTGAAATGCCAATGGTAGATAGTGGAATATATTTTTAAAAAATGAAGAATACGAACCGTAACATATATACCAATATATTGTACTCCGTACATGATTACGTGAATTATGTAAAATTAGCATACAAATTAAATGATAGCACTCATGCAATATGCAATGCATATATACTTTTTATACATCTTAGCTAAATATACGGAGTAGTTAAATAATTTATGTATTTACATGTATGAAATACTCTCTTAGTTTAGGATTAACAATTTGTCAATAAGAACTTAAAATAAGCAGCATTTTATTGGCAGTCATACCATAACAAGAGTACTCCGTATAATGCAATATGATCTGGAAAATGTCACCCAAACTTTGACCACAAATTCTCATTTGTGACGGTCACTATCCGTTACAAGCTTGTGACGGGTCGGATCCCTCTCACAAGCTTACAAATGAAAGCGCAAATGGAAAACCATTGATTTCCGACTTTTCTTCTCACTTACAAGCTTATAAGAGGGATCCGACCGGTCACAAACTTTTTTATGCAAACATGACCCGTCACAAATCCGTCACAAACAAGACTAAATGAACTTTGACTTATAGTGATCATCATAGTCTACCACGAACGAAAATGTACTAAACTACTATTCTACTAAGGTAGTTTTATTTCTTCTGAACAAAACAAGGATACTGTTTATACAAACATGTTTCGAATCCCTGGCATCCATTATACGGAGTATATTATTTGGAGAAGCCTACATTTAACCATTTGTTTTCTATAGTATATACGAATTTTTTCATGATTAGGACGACCTTCTAGTTTAGTCAATACTTCGTGATAAACCTTCACAAAAAAACATTTAAAACGAATATTATCCATCCAAAACTTAAAACAAGTCATATACTTAACAAATCACCTTACATTTAAAACGAATATTATCCATCCAAAACTTAAAACAAGTCATATACTTAACAAATCACCTTACTTGTTGTCTATAAAATATTAAAAGTTATGTCTTTATTACAACAACGTGACAGTATTTGAGTCGTCTTAAGTTTAAGACGAATAATGTCCGCCGTCTTAAACAAGACTTAATATTAATCATTTCATACCTTCTAACTTTTGATTTTTTTATTTCCTTGGGACGAATATTGTGGCAAATAAAAAATTTAAAACTGCTAGAGTAATTACTTACGGAGTACAATCCAATTATGAAGTTTCTATCATTACTTTAATAGTAAAAAATGTTTTTATAAAAAATGTCTTATTATCAATTTATAAAGCTTAATTGTTTCAAATAAATATTTTAATATAAGTAATGGTCAGAAAAGGTAAGAAAATTATATTTACAATTAAAAGCAGTACAAAATATTACTCCATTTTTCTCTAAAAACGCAGGATGCTGCAAAATAAAAATAATAAAATGAATATTACAAAAATACAAAAATAATAAAACTGGTCCCTTACCGACCTATCAATTACTACTAGAATACTAATAGTGTAAGTGTAGTACACTATAAAAGTTAAGATTACTTGAATAAAATTGAAACTGAATAAAAAAAATATTAATGTTGTTGATTCTCGGATTCCCTTAGCAAATAACAACGAGTCTACATGATGTTGCATTAATGTCATTTTCTTTAATTAGGGGCATATATATAGAGAAAGAGTATATATATATCTATTAATTAATACGGATATAAGCAAAGTTGGTCATTGAATTGGCAATAAAATAGGTTATCTGTATAAAATAGTTATATATGTTGAGAGTTGATGAAGCAAAACTGAGATTTATTACCTTCTTTTGATGCCCGAATTTGGTGGTGAAGGGATCTGTAGTCCGGTGAAGCTGGCATTTGAGCCATCTTTAGGACTGCTGCAACTCGCATTCTCAACGCTCGTCATCTCATTCGTCATGAACCCGAAACACGTTTTCACAACCTTAGGTGCTGAAGTTGACAATATCGGTAGCAACTTCACCCTACTGTTATTACTATTACTGTTGTTATAGTTACTACTGATACTACTCGTATTAAGTGGTGACATCGGAACTGTTTTCGAAGAGTACAAGTTACGCAAATTACTGGTTAGGGCCGATGCATCTATCTGCATCGGCCCTCCAGTGATATTATTATTATTACTACCATCCTCGGTACGCATGTCGAGAAAAGGTGGGGGACTCGATATGGCATCGACGTCTTCAAGGAGTGGATCTGGGAACGGGTATAGATCATGGAGCTCGTATGATCGTTGGTTTCTATTTATATTATTATTTAGCTCACCAAAGTCCCAACTTGAAACTTGATCACTGCTTCTACTCATGGTCGTGGTCGTAGTGTTGTTCACAACGCTTCCGCTAGCTCGTACTACGTCAGCTAGATCACCTAAATAATTATCCATATGACTTGGAATAAATTGGCAACATGCTCTACACTAAACACAAGTAACGGTTTTGCATGATTATAATTTAGAGGTTTATAAGTTTATTATTGTATGTATTGTAGAGGTAGAACTTTAGAGTATTAGTTGATGGAATAATAAGAAGCTAAGCTAAGGTTAAGAAAAGAAAAGAGATTTTGTATTTTGTATTGGTGAGAGAAAGTGAGATAGAGGAGGAGAAAAAGAAGGGCGCTGACTTTTAGCTTAAAACAGCTATTGTTCTACACGCAACACGCAGAGCAAGAGAGAGAAATATGGAATTTTTTATTATTAATATTGGTAATCAATTATTAACTGTGTTTCCGTTTTGTTCTTTGATTGATCAATTATTACCTAGCGGCTAGCGTCACACACTACCATAGCTGTTAAATCTCTTATGCGATCCTCTTTTCCATGTTCCTTTATGAAAATAATAATGTTCTTTCTGAATTCTGATTTGTGACGAGTATATCCTTCAAAAGTTTATTTATGATAAATCAAATAAAATTACATGAATGGATAAAAATAAGTTATTTATAATCCACTTTATACTTTAATTTTTTTCATATCTACCTATGTGTGTGATACTAGACCTGTCCATATCTATCACAAGGGGAGCTTCATGTTTGGCTAAGAGTACTCCCTGTATCTCAGTTAATTATTGTCATTTGTCTCTTACACGTTTCCCAATGTACATTTCATTTCGAAAATATCTCTTACTAAATAAGTGTGAAAATTATAAAATTTTGATATTTTTAACGTGCTCATTAAGACGAATCAAATAAGATTTCTCATGACTATATTTTGTGTAATGCATTGGAAATTATTTTAACAATTCTCTCCCATTATGAATATTGTCAAAAAAGCAAACGACAACAATTGACCGCGACAGAGGGAATAATTACTTTTGCATAATAAATGATCATTGAATAACAAAAGTTATCTCTTAGTAACAACTAGTGGTCACTATTTATCAAAAAAGTGATTACTTTCCGTCGGTCACACTAGAGATTTGCGTTTTTGAAATTAAAGAAAAACAAATATTGTGGGAAATTTACTTATTCCTCATATGTATAGGATAATTCTACTTGTACCTCTTCTTTAGAGGAAAGATTACATATGTCCTTCAGCTTCCTAGATACATAGTGATCTTGCCCATAATACTTAGCATTGGCAATTAAGACGTGAAGTGCAAATTATGTAAGTGAAAGACCTTAATCTCTTGACATCCTCAACCCTTCAACTTAAGCATTTGAAACACCTTTAAAAACTTTACTTTATCTTTTTCTCTTCATAACTTACTAGTATAGACCCCGTACAATAAATGCATGGTATATATAAGTTTTTATCTTTAGTTTATTATTATTTATAGAAAAAACATATTTTTAAATTCATAACTCATTTATCTTCACGTTTCTCGTCGATATCTTTTGATTTGAGAAAGTAACTTAAAGCCATAAGAAGTCATGAAAAATGAGTAATTTATAAAAAAACTCAGTTTTTTCCTACGAAATAAATGATATTAGTGTATAATTTTTTTTATTGATAATTAGTCATATTTTTCTGTTGCAACTTTTCATCAAAAAAAATAAATGAATTTTTTATCATAAAATTCTTATAAAAAATAAATACATTTTTTTTATCATCATAAAAAACTATTGGTAAACCTGTGTAGATTATAAACTACTAATAGTTTTTTATAGATATTTGAATGTAAAAGATTAGACCCATTTATACCTAATATTCTAAAGACTACAAATATAAAGCCCAACCCAATTATGGGCTTTCTGTTTTAGGCGGAAAAATTAGAGTTTCTCTTAATCTTTTAGTAGTAGGAGATTCATTACATCAAATCTCAATTTGTTTTTTTTTGGTGCAAATGTAAGCTTTGATTAATACGGCATAAAGCCAATCAAACCACAATCCTTTTACAAACTAGAAACACAACCAACTAGCACATACAACTCCAAAACAACCATACAATAAGCTTAGCAAATTACATAAGATGCCTATTCCTACACCATACAATCTCTTCACGTTTTATGTTACCAAGTTCTAAATGCATTAGTCTTATCTTTGCTTGAGCACAAACTCCCTGAATCAGCTTTTCAGGCCTCAGAACATAAGCCTCCAACCTGCATTTGTTCCTGCAATTCCAGATACTATAGTGGACTGCCACTATTAAAGACCAGTAGACCTTCCTGATAAAACCCGTCCCCATTCTCATTCTGCTCAAGGCTGAAGGAGAATGATCTCCAATGTGCCTGACTTGAAGTAACTCATCAAGACATTCAAAACACTTCTTTGCATAGCAGCATCCCTGGAAAAGATGATGATGATCTTCAGTATTGAACCCACACAAAAAACAATTAAGATTGCCTGTAAACCCTCTTCTATGCAGTCTGTCAAGAGTAAGCAATCTCCCCTGGACAGCCAGCCAATAGATGAAACAATGCTTGGGAATGTTAAATCTGTTCCAAGTTATACAATACCAATCCACTCTAGTGTTATCAGTCCCAGCCAGCCACTTGTAACCTTTAATAATGGAATACCCATCCTCCTCCTGCCATTCCTCAGATTGAAGACCTTCCTTAAGAATCTCCTTAACTCCACATATCTTTCTCCAGGCCCAAGAGCTTGAGCTACTGGGAACATATGAGAGCCAATTCCTCCCTTTCAAATAGATCTTATCTATCCATTTAATCCAGAGGTGATCCTTCTTGAGCATGATCCACCACACTAACTTCCCAACAGCAGCAATATTCCAATTAGTACTATCATAAATGCCTAGCCCCCCTTCCTTTTTACCCTTGCATAAAATATTCCAAGCAACAAGAGGAGCCTTTGAGTATGTATCCTCCCCTTCCCATAGAAAGTTCCTGCAGAGGGCCTTGAGAGTATCCAGGACTCCCACAGGTAAAATGAATATCTGTGCCCAATAATTATGAATGGTACTCAAGACAGATTTAACCAAAACTAATCTCCCTGAATAAGAAATTTTTCTCCTGTTCCACCCTTTTATCCTAGCACTCATCCTATCAACCAACAACTTACAATCAAACCTATTCAGCCTCTTGTGAGAAATGTTAACTCCAAGATATTTAAAAGGAAGACTACCTTTAGTAAACCCAGTATGAGATAAAATGAATTCCTCAGTCTCCCTATCCACCCCCTTAATGAGCAAATCAGATTTCTCATTATTAATCTTCAAACCTGAGGCCTTTGAGAACACATCAAAACCCTCCACAATCATGAAAATAGACTTAATATCACCCTTACAGAAAATGAGCAGATCATCAGCAAACATAAGATGATTAAGATGAAGACCTTTACATAAGTGATGAAACTTAAAACCAGGAAGCTCCCCAATCATATTCAAAATTCTACTTAGGTATTCCATACAAAGAGTAAAAAGAAGAGGAGATAAGGGGTCACCCTGTCTCAGTCCTCTCTTACCCTGGAAGAACCCAAAGGAGTTACCATTAAGAACAATGGAGTAGGAGGTAGTGGAAATACACTGCATGATCATCTTCAAAAAATGCTCAGGAAAGTTCAGACTCTGAAGGATATTCTGAACAAAATCCCATTCAATTGAATCATAGGCCTTCCTCAGGTCCACCTTAATCAAACATCTAGGTGAAGGATTAGCCCTATGATAAAGCCTAACCAAATCCTGACTAATAAGAATGTTCCCCATTATGCTCCTGCCTTTAATAAAAGCAGACTGAGCAGGATTTACAATTTTGGGAAGCACCTTAGACAGTCTCTCACACAACAATTTAGAGATGAATTTATATAAGGTGTTACAACAGGCAATGGGTCTAAACTCCTTAACACTACTAGGATTCTCCTTTTTAGGAATAAGCACAACATTAGTAGTATTAATTTGTTTTAACAACTTACCTGACCTGAAGAAATCCTGAATTGCCTTACAAATTTCTTCACCAATGATCCCCCAACTAGTCTTGTAGAAACAACTAGTATAACCATCTGGGCCAGGACTCTTATCATCAGGAATAGAAGCAACAATTCTCTTAATCTCCTCAAAACTAGGAATACTGCATAAATTCACCCAATCCTCCTGCTCCACTCTAGGACCTGCCCTCATAATAGTATGATAGAACTCAGAAGTTACACCACAAGACCCTAGAAGAGACTGATAGTAATCCTCAAAAGCTTTTTGAATATCTTCAGGCCTATCAAACATATCCCCCTGCAGACCTTCAATTCTAAAGACTTTGTTTTGAATATGTCTAGACTTGATGATCTTATGAAACATGGCAGAATTAGTGTCACCATCTTTTGCCCATTGACACTTAGCTTTTTGTCTGAGAAAATCCATCTTAGCCTCAGCAAGCATCTTATAACTAGTCCTGATTTGGTGCTCTTTATCCATGAGGTTACAATTAGAAGGATCCTGTTGAAGCTCTTTTTGACAATCCAACAACATACTGTAAGCCACATCAGCATTCCTCTCAATATCTGAGAAAAGATCCTTATTCAGATTCTTTAGAAGAGGTTTAAGAATCTTTAACTTGGATACCACTCTAAACATAGGTGAACCACTACTCCGATGATTCCAACCTACTCTTACAATCTCCTTGTACTCCTTAACCTTACTCCACATATTAAAAAATTTAAAAGGTTTCTTTCCACCATGAACCAGACCACCGTCCTCAATCAAGCAAGGACAATGATCAAACTCCCCCTCAGGTCCATAAAAAGCATAAGCATTAGGCCTAAAGTTGAGCCAACCATCATTAATCAAAACTCTGTCAATTCTACTAAAGACTCTGGTACCACTAGGTTGCTTGTTGTTCCAGGTGAAAAAAGCCCCCAAAGTCTTTATATCCCTCAAATCACAGTTGTTTATAACAGTTTGAAAAGGTACTGTTTCTGCATCCTTAACAGGTAAACCAATTTTCTCACTGGCATGGAGAACATTATTAAAGTCCCCTAAGATGATCCAAGGGTCCACAATATACAGCCTCTCAAGATCATTCCAGAGAGGGATTCTCTCCTCAATTCTATTCAACCCATAAACAAAAGTAATAAGGTAACTGTTATTAGTATTCCTTTGCTGCACCTTAAGATGAATTAACTGAGAGGTCACTGCAATCACATCCACCTGTAAACCCTGGTTCTTCCATAAAACCCAAATTCTCCCACCACCATGATGAGTATGATTAGTAACATAAGACCAACCACAACAAACATTACCAGCTACTTTATTTAGAGACAAGGATTTCACTCTTGTCTCAAGGAGCCCAAATATCTCAACACCCATCTGGTGAAGATACCACTTAATATATTTCTGTTTAATCTCATTATTCAGGCCCCTAATGTTCCACACTCCTATTCTAGTCATGATGAGATGGGGGATTGTCATCCCCACCACCTCTATCCACCAATGCAGACTCTTTCCCCAGAGCACTATTGAACTGCAAGACAAAACCACTATGCTGACCTTCAGGAATCCTAGTCTCATGTCTAGTGAGCCTATTAATGACTCTAGCAGGAGTTAACACAGCACTATAATTCATATGAGCAGGAGTATTGTCTGGTGTAATGACTACACCAACCCCTTCCTTCTCTAACCTACCCGCCCTCTGACCATTGGATATCCCTAAACTTTGCTGTAAGCTAGGGAAATCCTGATGTTCAGTACTCTGCCTTACCACCTCCTTCTTTTTCCACACCTGCCTACTAGGTCCTGCCACTGGTTTTGAAGGACTCCTAGTCTTCCTACACATCTCCTTAGTATGACCCATACCAGTACAACTCGAGCAAGTTATTGGAACCCAGTCATATTCCACAGCAACAGTTACCTCCTGCCCAATTCATCCTCAAAAACAATCTGTGTAGGGAAGGTCTGATCAAACTCAACCTCTACAAGAATCTTAGCAAATCCTAACAAAGTACGCATAACAGTAACATCATCAATTCTTTCAAACTTGCCAATTAATGATGCCAACTTCATCAAACATTTCTCCCCCCAGAACTTCAAATCCAGCCCCACCAATTTGATCCAAATAGAAACCTTCTTAACCGAGACCTTAGCCATTTTAACATTAGGGTCCCAAGGTCTTAAGATGACTGGTTTGCCATCTAACAGAAGAATTCCTTTGTTCAGAACCAGTTGTTGATGCTCAATGTCAGCAAAACGAATCACAAATAGACCATTAGGTAAGAAAGAAATTTTAGATATATCATAATCCACTAAAACTCTCCTAAGAAACCCCTCTAAAACCATTCTCGGAGGATTGGCCCCCATAACATACCCATACAACGCAGAAGACCAATACTTAATCTCCTCTTGTACATCATCAATCGTGAGTTTAAGAGCATTACCTTTAGCCACACACTCTTCTGATGGTCTTCCCTCCTGAGATTCCAGTTGTTCCTCTCTAGATCGATTTAACAATTGTTTTTTCCGTTTCGACAAAACTTCCTGCCATTGATCCTCCTTCTCAACTTCCATCTGAATCTCACCATCCTTCTCTCCCTGTAATTGTTGTTGAACCGCCTCCTTTGCTAACTGAATCTCATGTTGTCGCGACTCTGACACTTTCGATTGTGTCGATTTCCCACCAGCACCATTTTTACTATGTGAAATTGTATTATTTGACGTATTAGAAGAGTTACTTGTTTGTATATTAGAGGATGACATATTATTTTTACTAATTGATTTAGAACTATTAAGAGAATGATTAGTAACATTGGTTTTAGCCATTGCACAAAACCCAAGAACCCTAGAAAATCTCAATTTGATCATACACTTTTTTGCCTTATTTACCAGACATTTTCTTATATTACGAATTAACTCGGGCTAAGGCTTATATTGGTTTCTTTTATGAATGTTACCAATTCATAAAACACATCATTGACAAAATCTCTTTATGTAACTCAATTAAATCCTCGTCACGGTTATTATAGCGGTCTTCATACCTTTGAGGGAAAATGATAAATAAAACATGAGTAAACAAATATAGATGAGTGGATAAAGGCGATGTGGTGAAGAAGTGTTAGGAGGTGCTTAACATTATGGTTATGGTTAGTGTGTAACTTGAGAGTTGGCAGCACAAGTGGCATTTCTGAAAAAAAAAAAAAAAGTTTGTGTACAAGTGAGATTATCTCATATCTGACAGGTACATGTGAGAATTTTTTTCACAAAAAAAAAAAAACGAGTTTGGATTATTATTAGTTTCTCAAATTATACTCTACAACGCTCGCATGATACAACGACATAAACAATGACCATTTTATGATTAATAGTGACCCCATTTTATATCTAAAAGTGAGCACTTTTTTTTTTATTATTATAAAGTAAACTTTTTTGGCAGTGACACTTTTTACTATAAATTGTCACTATTTATAAGAAAAGATGAGTGTTGTCATTATAATTAATGTATTAATTTATCCTCGAATTTAATTAGTTTTTTTTCCCGCACTTTTGTCTAATGAAGAAGTGAAAATAATCAAACATGGCTTGTTAAGTATATTGAATGGAGTGTATGTTGCTATTAGATCTATGTTGTTTTGATTTTACAAATTTCTTCGGTCTAGGGACTTATTATCTATTTTAATTTTGAGGTTTACTATTCTTTTGTTATTTATTCGTATTTTTGGCAAATATTGGTGTAGATACCTCAAATCTACATCTTCCGCCAAACCACCTAGTGATGATTGGGCGGCATGTTTGGTATGCGAAACGATTTGTGACAGTTCATAAGTTTATCGTTCAAGTGATAGCTCAAATACTTGTGTCTACCCCTTGATCGTCATCTACGTGCCGATATGGTCGTTTTGACAGTCATTAGAGTTCATTTGGATTCCGGGTCAAAATCCGCTTCATTTTCTATAAACCGTCTTTTAAAACCGAGTCTGAACGTTCGAGAATATTCCGAATATTTATTTCAAAACTTATCTTTCTTGGTAAAATATATCCGTATTTTATTTAAAAAGAATTCAAAATCTACCGCAATTCCATAAAAGAAACGCGGAAATCTTTCTTTCAAAGTAGGAAACTGCTTGGGAAATGACGCAGCGGGTGTTGCGCCTCTTCCCAAGCTCGTTTTGCCTGTTTCCGGAATATTTTCTAGATTTCTTTCCGTGTTCAAGTTATTCCAAAACTCTTCGGATTTCTCCCTATAAAAGGAAAGGTTCGTGCTCACTTTCAAGGCACGCGAGTGTTCCACCCCTTCTCTTCTTCTCTCTTTGCATTCTATACCTTGCTCTAAGCATTTTGACATCTACGTGCTTGATCAATCGACCACGTAAGCTCAGATCCTTCTGGGTTCCCGTCACGTTTGTACTTGACCTACCAATCTGACCACTACACTTAATCAATCAATCTTTTAATCAATTTCAATCCTCTTACGAGGGCACTTTCTTTACATATTCGAGTCGAGCTATTGAACTTAGTTATTCTCGTATTCGTCAAACATGTAAGTATAGGGGTGTTAAATCCCGCCTTTTATTATTTTGTATTGTCTATTATTTATCCATTCATGTAAGATTCATGTCGGAAGTATCTCAAAACCTTTTCAAAATTTCTTTTAATTAGTCTTTTCTTTGTATAATAACTCGTCTTTTATCAAAGTCTTTATTTAGATGTTAATCCTTGACTTAGATCCCTAATAGCCAATATTAGTGGGTTTTAGTCTTTTAATTTAATTAATTAAATCACTTTCACTCGAGTCATAATTTAACAATTAACCGTAAAATCACCAATGAACACTAACTGTGACACCCTCAAATTTGCGGAAAGAAAAAAAATAATTTAAATACATAAAAGAAATATGAGAATACAATACGAAGGTGTCATAAAATAAAAAGGTCATTACAAAACGGAAATACTATTATACAAAAGAAATCTACAAGACGGGAGACATATCTCCCGTATAAATACGGAAATAAAAGAGTGTCTAATAATATACAAACTATGAACCGAATATAGGTCCAAGGTAAATACTTCGCTCGCTAGCTCGTCCCTGTACCCCAAATATGCAACACCACCTGTTCGACCGCATTAAATATAAACACGGAAGCCACAGTCAGTGGGGAGTAACTCCGAGTTCTCCCAGCCACGAAATGTCGAGTTTAATTAAACATGAATAACATAAAAGCAATGTATATGAGAAATACCAAACTTTAACATATAAGATATGCTTTTCATGTTATGAAACAAATAACTAACATATAACCTATCATATAAAGCTAGCATGTGAATCCGATAATAAAATATAACTCGAGGTAGGGAAGCTGGTATGCTGGCTCAGCGGTTCCATGTAACATGGCCCTGATACACTCAAACCCTAATCAACACGTAATCATGTGAATCATTAACATCGTAATCAAACTCTATCATAGTGCCCAGCTGCGGCTTGCATCTCACTCTATAACTATAGAATCATACAAACGTGAAAGACCAATACTTCTACAAACAGGCATAAGTTCTTAGAACCGTCGATAGTCGACTTCTGTAACTCGAGGCTATACCACAAGGTAGGAAAACATCCTAGTCCTAGACTGATCAGACCTAGCGACAACAGCTATTCCCTTCCCCGTCTCATGACAAAACAGTACACAAGAATCTCTACTAGGCGACCCCCTAGACAGAGTTGGCTAGTACTTAAGCTGGCTTCATTCCCAAAGTGGAACTCTTAGGAAGCCATGCCCCGACTTGGAGATAAGCCCCCAGGCCGTGACACAAAAGCTATCAAGCAGTGAACTATATACTCGTTAAAGATAGTACGGGCCTATCAATGTCATGGTCCAAGCTACTCATTTAGAATTAGTATGGTCAAGACGCCATATACTCATAATTCTCTATGGGTACTTAGTCAACACGACACCAACCATATAATAAAACAGTCACAGGAAAAACATCCTATCATGTGACTAATTGCATATAAGTAATAAACAAATATCATATCGCCTCATATCTACTAAGGCTAATTCAATAATTTAAATACAACCTTACTTGAAGACAAATCCCCGACCCGAGTCCCGCGACGGGTCATCAGTCAAATCGGGGCTGACTAGATCTTAGTTTGACCAAACCCGTTGGATCAAACCGGCTAGAAGCAGAGTCTTTATCACATAGACATAAAATCAACATATTTATTACATGTTATTTTATTACTACTTCTAACATGTGAATTATCATATTATACCCAAAAAAACCCGCTTGACTTAAATGATAACAAATTACACTACGACCTCATCTTATAATTTCTAACATGTGAGAAATAATAATTTATGAAAAACCTTTTTAATTAAATATTTTACTTATTAATATTTCCCACTTGCTAAATATTACAAAACACGATAAAAATAACGATAACTCGAAAACCGTCACAAGTCCCAAAGTGGGACCCACGGGCTGAGTTTGGGCCGGACCCACAGGGGCCTGGATGGGCCCACGGACAGATTTGGGCCTGTTTTGGCTGTTTTGACAATTTTTAATAAAAACCGTTTCTAATTATTTCCCGCATGCTTTAACATAATTAAAACCCGTCAAAACAACAATTAAACAATCAAACATCGACACAACCCAAAGACCAAATCCCGGACCCACCATGGACCAACCCAGACCGGTCTGAACCGGCCTGGACCGGTCTGGTTGGTCCGGTTCAGCCACCATGCCCACGGTTCCACCACATCAAACACCACATAAATTTCTAACATGTTTTAATCATCAAACCACCATTTTAACAATCATCCCTACAAAATCATAACTTATTAAAATCATCCAAATTTATCAAGAACACTAAACTTGTTATAAATTCATACAAAATCATAAAAATCATAACTTATGGAAAATCATCAAAATTTACTAAGAACACTAAACATATTATACATTCATACAAAATCATAAAAATCATATCTTATGGAAAATCATCCAAATTCATCAACATGATAAAAACCACTACTTATCATATTACTACCAAAAATCCATAAATCATAACAACATGCATAAAAACCAAAAGATGAACCAAAAATCAAGAAACAAAAGCTAAAGCTATGTTACTAACTAAAATCATAAAAGCCATAACATGAACCAAAACTAAAGACTATGTGACATTAATTCGTCGAGTAAATCGGAATTGTTACCTTAGCTAGCCAAAACAATTAGCACCAAAATAATAATAAGAAGTATATAATAAGAAACCCTCCTACTAATCTTCACCCAATATATACAGGTCACCAAACTCGTCTTCAAAAGCTTCCCCTATAAGAAATGACAAGTAAAACATTATTAGAAGTAAAAATAGATTTTCCATAATTAAAGTGTTTGAAAATGATCTTGACGGAATTGAAAATAAAACATACGTGAAGATGGGGAGCGAGGAGGAGATCCTAGAAATATAAATTAGGATGGAGTTAATTAAGAAATGAAGATTTTATGAAGGTTTTGCTCAAGAACGATGAAGAACAAATGATGAACGACGAAGAACACGAAGAACGATTAAAGAAAGCGATATTTTGATCTTTATTTGATTTATTGTAAAATGAAAAGTTGTTGGTGAGTAATGTGGGTTGTGTGTGCCGTGTAAATATAGGCAAATAAGGATGTCGGGTTTTGAAATTGTTGTTACGTAATTGACTCGCGTTTAATAATTATTTTACGGTAAACGATTAAGTATAATTAACGATAAAGTTAATTACAACAAATATCTTGATAATATGATTATTGTATCAAAAGAAATAAAAATATCAAGGGCTATTAGAGGGAGGTTGAGCCGTGTAGAATTGTGCTTGTCGGATCAGTTTTGTAAACGATTTGCGTAATTTTCGTTAACTGATCGATAAAGTTAATAAATATCTAGATATTTTGATTAGTTTAATCAAAATAAATAAAATATCTAATGGTGAGTGGAAAGTGATGACACGCGCGTGTGACTCATGCCAAAGTCGAGTTTCGATTTTGTTCGCGCTTTACGATGAGTCGGGAATAGTTAAATGACGTTCGGTTAAAACCGTAAACGTTATTCTTTAAATTCCGAATAAATTCAAAATAATTATATTAAATTATGATAAATCTTAATAAATCTAAATAAAAATAAATCAAAAATATTATTTTTTTAAATAAAATTTCGGTCTTCATACTTATGAGACGAGTCGGGAAAGTCAACGGAAGTCAAAGTTGACTGAAAAGTCGAAAAAGTCGAAGATGACTTTTAAAAGTCAAGAAAAGTTTAGGACGACTTAAAAGTCAAGAAAACGTCAATGACGACTTTAAAAAGTCAAGGAAAAGTCAAAGACGACTTAAAAGTCAAGAAAAGTCAAAGATGACTAAAAACGGTCTTTTCATGGAATCCCTCAAAAATTCCAAATACGAACGCGGAAATTTCAAAATAAGACTCGGAACAAAAATTCCTATTTTAAAACTTAAGTTCTACTGAAAAGTGTTAGTAAATATTTTTACTAGAAAAATTGGCATTTTTCGGGTTGTTACAGGAAGACTCATTGTTCACACAAGGAGTTACAATGCAAACAATGGGTAATGAAGCAAGGAAGACTCATAGTTCACACAAGGAGTTACAATGCAAACAATGGGAAATGAAGGAAGACTCACACAAGGAGTTACATTGCAAAAAATGGGAAATGAAGCAAGGAAGACTCATTGTTCACACAAGGTGTAACAATGCAAACAATGTGTAATCAAGCAAGGAAGACTCATTGTTCACACAAAGAGTTACAAGGCAAACAATAGGCACTGAAGGAAGGAAGAATCTTTTTTCACATAAGGAGTTACAATGCAAACAACGGGTCATGTAGCATGGAAGACTCGTTGTTCATACAACGAGTTGTAATGCAAACAATGGGTAATGAAGCAAGGAAGAATCATTGTTCACACAAGGAGTTACAATGCAAACAATTGGTAATGAAGCAAGGAAGACTCATTGTTCACACAAGGAGTTACAATGCAAACAATGGGTAATGAAGCAAGGAAGACTCATTGTTCACACAAGGAGTTACAATGCAAACAATGGGTAATGAACCAAGGAAGACTCATTGTTTACACAAGGAGTTACAATGCAAACAATGTGTGATGAAGGAAGACATACACAAGAAGTTACATTGCAAAAAATGGGAATTGAAGTAAGGAAGACTCATTGTTCATACAACGAGATGCAATGCAAACAATGGGTAACGAAGCAAGGAAGAATCATTGTTCACACAAGGAGTTACAATGCAAACAATGGGTAATGAAGCAAGGAAGACTCGTTGTTCACACAAGGAGTTACAATGCAAAGAATGCGTAATGACGGAAGGAAGACTCATTGTTCACACAAGGAGTTACAATGCAAACAATAGGCAATGAAGCAAGGAAGACTCATTGTTCATACAACGAGTTGCAATGCAAACAATGGGTAACGAAGCAAGGAAGAATCATTGTTCACACAAGGAGTTACAATGCAAACAATGGGTAATGAAGCAAGGAAGACTCATTGTTCACACAAGGAGTTACAATGCAAACAATGGGTGATAAAGCAAGGAAGACTCATAGATCACACTAGGAGTTACAATGCAAACAATGGGTAATGAAGAAACACTCACACAAGGAGTTACATTGCAAAAAATGGGAAACAAAACAAGGAAGACTCATTGTTCGCACAAGGTGTAAGAATGCAAACAATGGGAAATCAAGCAAGGAAAACTCATTGTTCACACAAAGAGTTACAAGGCAAACACTAGGACTTGAAGGAAGAAGAATCTTTGTTCACACAAGGAGTTACAATGCAAACAACGGGTCATGAAGCATGGAAGACTCATTGTTCATACAACGAGTTGCAATGCAAACAATGGGTAAAGAAGCAAGGAAGAATCATTGTGCACACAAGGAGTTACAATGCAAAAAATGGGTAATGAAGCAAGGAAGACTCATTGTTCACAGAAGGTGTAACAATGCAAACAATTGGTAATGAAGGAAGGAAGACTCATTGGTCACACAAGGAGTTACAATGCAAACAATGGGTAATGAAGGAAGGAAGACTCATTGTTCACACAAGGAGTTACAATGCAATCAATGGGAAATGAAGGAAGGAAGACTCATTGTTCACACAAGGAGTTACAATGCTAACAATGGGTAATGAAGCAAGGAAGACTCATAGTTCACACAAGGAGTTACAATGCAAACAATGGGAAATGTAGGAAGACTCACACAAGGAGTTACATTGCAAAAAAATGGGAAATGAAGCAAGGAAGACTCATTGTTCACACAAGGTGTAACAATGCAAACAATGGGTAATCAAGCAACGAAGACTCATTGTTCACACAAAGAGTTACAAGGCAAACAATAGGTACTGAAGGAAGAAAGAATCTTTGTTCACACAAGGAGTTACAATGCAAACAACGGGTCATGAAGCATGGAAGACGCGTTGTTCATACAACGAGTTGCAATGCAAACAATGGGTAATGAAGCAAGGAAGAATCATTGTTCACACAAGGAGTTACAATGCAAACAATGGGTAACGAAGCAAGGAAGACTCATTGTTCACACAAGGAGTTACAATGCAAATAATGGGTAATGAAGCAAGAAAGACTCATTGTTCACACAACGAGTTACAATGCAAACAATGGGTAATGAACCAAGGAAGACTCATTGTTCACACAAGGAGTTACAATGCAAACAATGGGTGATAAATCAAGGAAGACTCATAGATCACACAAGGAGTTACAATGAAAACAATGGGTAATGAAGGAAGACTCACACAAGGAGTTACATTGCAAAAAATGGGAAACGAAGCAAGGAAGACTCATTGTTCACACAAGGTGTAAGAATGAAAACAATGGGTAATCAAGCAAGGAAGACTCATTGTTCACTTAAGGAGTTACAATGCAAACAATGGGTAATGAAAGAAGGAAGACTCATTGTTCACACAAGGAGTTACAATGCAAACAATGGGAAATGAAGAAAGGAAGACTTATAGTTCTCAACAGGAGTTACAATGCAAACAATGGCTAATGAAGGAAGAATCACACAAGGAGTTTCATTGCAAAAAATTGGAAATGAAGAAAGGAAGACTCATTGTTCACACATGGTGTAACAATGCAAACAATGGGTAATAAAGCAAGGATGACTCATTGTTCATACAAAGAGTTACAAGGCAAACAATAGGTACTGAAGGAAGGAAAAATATTTGTTCACACAAGGAGTTACAATGCAAACAACAGGTCATGAAGCATGGAAGACGCGTTGTTCATACAACGAGTTGCAATGCAAACAATGGGTAATGAAGGAAAAAAGACTCATTGTTCACACAAGGAGTTACAATGCAAACAATGGGTAATGAAACAAGGAAGACTCATAGTTCACACAAGGAGTTACAAAGCAAACAATGGGAAATGAAGGAAGACTCACACAAGGAGTTACATTGCAAAAAATGGGAAATGAAGCAAGGAAGACTCATTGTTCACACAAGGTGTAACAATGCAAACAATGTGTAATCAAGCAAGGAAGACTCATTGTTCACACAAAGAGTTACAAGGCAAACAATAGGCACTGAAGGAAGGAAGAATCTTTGTTCACACAAGGAGTTACAATGCAAACAACGGGTCATGTAGCATGGAAGACTCGTTGTTCATACAACGAGTTGTAATGCAAACAATGGGTAATGAAGCAAAGAAGAATCATTGTTCACACAAGGAGTTACAATGCAAACAATGGGTAATGAAGCAAGGAAGACTCATTGTCCACACAAGGAGTTAAAATGCAAACAATGGGTAATGAAGAAAGGAAGACTCATTGTTCACACAACGAGTTACAATGCAAACAATGGGTAATGAACAAGGAAGACTCATTGTTTACACAAGGAGTTACAATGCAAACAATGTGTGATGAAGGAAGACATACACAAGAAGTTACATTGCAAAAAATGGGAATTGAAGTAAGGAAGACTCATTGTTCATACAACGAGATGCAATGCAAACAATGGGTAACGAAGCAAGGAAGAATCATTGTTCACACAAGGAGTTACAATGCAAACAATGGGTAATGAAGCAAGGAAGACTCGTTGTTCACACAAGGAGTTACAATGCAAACAATGGGTAATGAAGCAAGGAAGACTCATTGTTCACACAACGAGTTACAATGCAAACAATGGGTAATGAACCAAGGAAGACTCATTGTTCACACAAGGAGTTACAATGCAAACAATGGGTGATAAAGCAAGGAAGACTCATAGATCACACAAGGAGTTACAATGCAAACAATGGGTAATGTAGGAAGACTCACACAAGGAGTTACATTGCAAAAAATAGGAAATGAAGCAAGGAAGGCTCATTGTTCACACAAGGTGTAAGAATGCAAACAATGGGTAATCAAGCAAGGAAGACTCATTGTTCTGTAACACCCTCAAATTTGCGGAAAAATAAACAAGTACTTTAAATAAATAAAAGATGAGAATACGTTTCTAATAGGTTCACTTTAGTAAAAATCGGTAAATTTTAAAACCGGAACCTAATATTAAATATATTCATCATAACAAAGGTGTCTTAAACAAAAAGGTTCATAACAAAAAGAAATAATATTATACATAAAAAAAATATCTAAAACGGGAGACATATCTCCCGTATAAAATACGGAAATAAAAGAGTGTATAATATAATATACAATCCTAAGAACCGAATATAGGTCCAAGGTAAATACTTCGCTCGCTAGCTCGTCAATTGTACCCAAGTATGCATCACAAACCTGCCAACCGCATTAAATATAAACACGGAAGCCACAGTCAGTGGGGAGTAACTCCGAGTTCTCCCAGCCACGAAATGTCGAGTTTAAAAAACATGAATAACATAAAAGCAATGTATATGGAAAATACAAAACTTAAACATATACGATATGCTTTTCATGTTATGAAACAAATAACTAACATATAACCTAGCATATGAAAGCTATCATGTGAAACCGTTATTAATCTATAACACGAGGTAGGGAAGCTGGTATGCTAGCTCAGAGGTTACCTTTAACATGGCCATGATACACTCAAACCCTAATCAAACATAATATCATGTGAATCAGTTAACAACCGGTAATCCAAACTCTATCAACCTTAGCCGGCTTGCATCTCACCTTCTAAGATTCATAGAATCATCAAACATGAAAGACCAATACTTCTAGAAACATGCATAAGTTCTTAGCACAGTCAATAGTCGACTTCTGTAACTCGAGGCTATACCACAAGGTAGGAAAACATCCTAGTCCTAGACTGATCAGACCTAGCGACAACAGCTATTCCATTCCCCGTCTCATGACCAAAAGTACACAAGAATCTCTACTAGGCGACCCCCTAAGCAGAGTTGGCTAGTACTTAAGCTGGCTCCATTCCCAAAGTGGAAACTATTAGGCAGCCATTGCCCCGCTTGGAGATAAACCCCCAATGGCCGTGACACAAAAGCTATTAACCATGAACTATATACTCGTTAAAGATAGTAAGGGCCTATCAATGTCATGGTCCAAGATACTCATTTAGAATTAGAATGGTCAAGACGCCATATACTCATAATTCTCTATGGGTACTTAGTCAACACGACATAAATCATATGCAACAGGAGTATGTGACCAAGCCAAGACACAAGCCATGACACGAGCTCAAGACAAGACACAAACTCAAGACAAGACTCAACATCAAAACAACAACATCCATTCAGACAACACCATGACCAGCTATGACAATGTTCTATTTAGTCCAAGCCACAACCACTTCAAGCCTGCTAAGACAACACCACCACAACCAGAACAAAGCCTAGCCATCCACTTCCCAAGACTAAGCCACAACAAAGCTCAGCCAACAGCCCAACAAACCCAACACAACAAAAACAGCCCCCAGCCAAAAACAGCCTATCACAGCCTTTCTAAACAAGGTCCATGGGGCCCCACACAATCAAACAAGCCTAACCAACCCCCAAACCTATGTCTTGGGAAGGTCCCCTACAACTTTCCCTAGGACTTCCCTCCCAAGAAACAAACACACAAAGAGTTAGCTTAGGGACAACTTCAGACTGTCCAGATTTCAGCCTTTTTGCAGTAGTTAACATGTCACTATCAAACTTTCCTTTTATGATCAAACAAACTCGAGGGCCTTTTAGAAGGACCTTTGGCATCCATCCCACTTCAGTTGAGCTCAAGAATCAAGCTCAGAAGTCCACCCCTCCACCAGTTTCAACCCCAACAAACCCATTAAGGCAGATTGTCCTATTAGAATTACTTTTCTGCTTTATCTACTTTATGTCAGTTTTCCTGCAAGTTTGTAGCTGTTATTTTGTTTCATGTTGTAAGCCTTTGTGGCCCTAGATATCTCCTAACGTCTGAGTTGTATCCTTGTTGCCTATATAAGGCCTTTACCTAATGAAATGCAAATCAGATTTGAAGTAAAACATAAAACTGAAACCTTGTTTCTGTTGCATCTCTTGGCTGTGTGCTTGAGACAACTTCCTTTGCTTTGTGCTTGGAAGTGAGCTTGGGTCCTTAGCTGTGTGCTGGGATCAAAGTTCAACCCTCAATCATTGGCTTTGTGCTTTGGTTAAGGTCCTATCCTAGTTCTTTGTCAATCAGTCCAAACAGAAACAGAGAAATTGCAAAGTGTCTGAACCTCAATCAAATTGTCATTGTTTTAGTTGTCTTTCTGAATAATTTCAGTGCAAATTGGTTATCAGAGCTTTGGTTTGTGAGTTCATCTACCTAACTACATTAAAAACACAAAATACAACCATGAGTGAAGAGAGAATCACAGGTCTTGAAAACACAGTTCAAGATCTTGTCAGAACTGTAATGGAGGTCTCTAGATCTGTCAATGAACTCCTTGAGGGCCAACAGAACAATGATACAAGGGGAGGCAGAGGTCGAGGAAGAGGAGCACCTTTCCCACAAGGTGGAGTAAGGAGGAGACAACCTGTAGATCAGTTTGAAATGTCAGATTCAGATGGCTCAGATCACAGTCTTCTCAGACACCAAGACAAAGATATCAAGGTAGAGATTCCTGACTTTCTAGGTAGCTTGAACCCTGATGATTTCTTAGATTGGCTAAGGTCTGTAGAAAGAGTCTTTGAGTTTAAAGGATACACTGATAGAAAGGCTTTTAAGGTTGCTATCATGAAACTAAAAGGCTATGCCTCACTGTGGTATGAAAACATGAAAACCTTGAGGGTTAGGGAAGGGAAAGAACCTGTAAAGTCATGGCTCAAACTGAAAAAGAAAATGAGAGCTAAGTTTGTCTCTAGGGACTACACTCAAGACATGTTCATTAAGCTTACTCACCTAAAGCAAGACCAAAGACCTTTAGAGTCCTACCTAAGAGACTTTGAACAACTCACTTTGCAATGTGAGGTTGTTGAGAAATCTGAACAAAAGATAGCAAGGTTCTTAGAGGGGTTGGATGAAAGGATAGCTAGTAAAGTCAGGTTACAAAACATATACTCCTTTGAGGAAGCTGTCAACTTGTCTTTAAGGGTAGAAAAATTGGGAAAAGGAAAGGCCAGTGCTTCTAAGACACCTTCCAGAACCCCCACCTTCAAACCTTTTGTAGGAGTTAAGATAGGAGAACCTGTGGTTCCTGTTAAGACTCCTTTCAACCTTGATAAAGGCAAGGCTGTTGAGGCAGGCCAAAGGAAGACTACCCCTCTCAAAAAGTGCTTTCAATGTCAAGGGTATGGACATTTTGCTAGAGAATGTCCATCTAAAAGGGCTCTGAGTACCCTAGAAGTAATCCATTGGGGAGATGATGAAGTGTTGGTCTGTGATGAAGAGATGGAAGAGCCTGAGGTAGAGGCTAGTGAGGAGTTGATAGAGCCTGATGCAGGGTTAAGTTTGGTAACATGGAGGGTAATGCATACTCAACCACAACCTTTGGAAGAGGACCAAAGACACCAGATCTTTAGGACCAGATGTACCATCAAGGGTAGAGTATGTAACCTCATTATTGATGGGGGAAGCTGCACTAATGTGGCCTCCAAAACACTGATAGACAAGCTAGCTCTACCCACCAAAGACCACCCCCTACCTTACAAACTCAGATGGCTAAACAAAGGGGCTGAGATCAAGGTGGATAAACAATGTGTTATACCTTTCTCAATTGGTAAAGGGTATGTGGATGAGAGTCTTTGTGATGTTCTACCTATGGATGCATGTCACCTTCTGCTTGGGAGACCATGGGAGTTTGATAGGGATGCCATACACCATGGGAGAGACAACACTTACACCTTCAAGTATGGGAAGAAGAAGATCACCCTAGCACCTTTACCACCTGCTTTAAAGATCAACCCAAACCCCATGAGTGAGGCTTCCAAAGAAGTCATGTTGATAAGTGAATCAGAAATAGCACAAGAGCTAAGTGAGCTACAACCTGTATACATATTGCTAGTCAAGGAGACTGGGATGAGTATCATTGATATCCCTGAAGAGGTCAAATCTATCCTAGAAAGTTATGGTGATGTCTTCCCTACTGAGCTTCCTAGTGGACTGCCACCACTTAGAGGGATAGAGCACCACATTGACCTAGTGCCTGGAGCTATCTTACCCAACAAGCCAGCCTACAGGAGTGACCCTAAGGCTACACAAGAGCTCCAACTTCAAGTAGGTGAACTACTCAACAAGGGCTATGTCAGAGAGTCCCTCAGTCCTTGTGCTGTACCAGCCTTGCTTGTGCCAAAGAAGGATGGGACTTGGCGTATGTGTATTGATAGTAGGGCCATCAACAACATTACCATCAAGTATAGGTTTCCCATACCTAGACTTAATGATATTCTGGATGAGCTAAGTGGGGCTCAAGTGTTCACTAAGATTGATCTGAGGCAGGGCTACCACCAAGTGAGGATAAGAGCAGGGGATGAATGGAAGACAGCTTTCAAGACTAAACATGGGCTCTATGAATGGCTGGTGATGCCTTTTGGGTTGTCTAATGCCCCTAGCACCTTCATGAGGTTGATGACAGAGGTCCTAAGGCCTTACTTAGGCAAGTGTGTAGTGGTTTACTTTGATGATATTCTTATTTACAGTTCAACTAAGGGAGAACATTTGCAACATCTGAAGTTGTTGTTTGAGGTCCTAAGAGAAAACAAGTTGTATGGCAAGCTAGAGAAGTGCACCTTCATGCAGCCTGAGGTTTACTTCCTTGGGTTCATCATCTCTAAGAAAGGGGTAGCAGTTGATCCTGAGAAAGTGCAAGCAATCAAAGAATGGCCCATTCCCCAAACTGTTACTGATGTAAGAAGTTTCCATGGGTTGGCATCTTTCTATAGGAGGTTCATACAAGGGTTTAGTTCAATCATGGCCCCTATTACTGAGTGCATGAAGAAAGGAGAGTTCAAGTGGAATGAGAAGGCTGAAAGGTCCTTCAATCTGATCAAAGAGCTATTGTGTAAATCTCCAATATTGGTTCTACCAGATTTTAACAAACTCTTTGAGATAGAGTGTGATGCCAGTGGTCTTGGCATAGGAGCTGTGCTTACTCAAGAAAAGAAACCTGTGGCATACTTTAGTGAGAAGCTAAATGGGGCCAAGCTTAACTATTCCACATATGACAAGGAATTCTATGCCATTGTGAGGGCATTGAATCATTGGGGACACTACTTGAAGCCTAAGCCTTTTGTGCTTCATTCTGATCATGAGGCTCTCAAATATATCAATGGACAGCACAAACTCAACCCCAGGCATGCCAAATGGGTAGAGTTCTTGCAATCCTTCTCATTCTCCAGCAAGTATATAGAGGGTAAGAACAATGTTGTAGCTGATGCATTGTCTAGAAGGTCTGTAATGTTGACCTTCATGGAGCAAAGGGTGTTGGGGTTTGAATTTATGAAAGAGCTCTATCAAGAAGACCCAGACTTCAAGCATGAATGGGAGGTACATCAAGAAGGGCAAGTCAAGAAAGGAAGCAAATACACAGCTCAAGAAGGATACTTATTTTATGGGAACAAACTGTGTGTGCCTAAGGGACCTTATAGGGGATTACTGGTCAAAGAGGTTCACTCCAATGGCCTTGCTGGTCACTTTGGGGTACAGAAGACCTATGACATCTTACAAGATCAGTTCTATTGGCCTAAGATGCTTAGTGATGTGCAAGATGCCCTCAAAAGATGCAGATCTTGTCAACTAGCCAAGGCACATTTTCAAGCAGGCCCTTACACACCACTTCCAGTACCCAACAAGCCATGGGAAGACCTCAGTATGGATTTCATTGTAGCCTTACCTAGAACTCAAAGGGGAAAGGATTCAATCATGGTAATTTATTCATCTCATATTCATCTCATGCTAATTTATTCCAACTTCTAACATGTGAATTATTAAAATCATACAAAAACCCGCTTGACTTAAAGGATATCATATTAAACTACAATCTCGTATTATAATTTCTAACATGTGAGAAATAATAATATTATGAAAACTTTGAATTAAATAATTTACTTATTAACATTTCCCACTTGCTAAATATTACAAAACACGGTAAAATAACAATAACTCAAAAACCGTCACAAGTCCAAGGGGGGACCCACGGCTGTTTTGGGCCGGACCAAAACGGGCCTGGACTGGGCCCACGGGCTGGTTTGGGCTGTTTTGGGCTGTTTTGATCGACTTTACTAAAAACCGTTTCTTAATATTTCCCGCATGCTTAACATATTTAAAACCCGTCAAAACAACAACAAAACAATCAAGTATCGACACAAACCCAAAGGACCAACCACGGACCAATCCAGACCGGCCTGGACCGGGCCTGAACCGGCCTGAACCGGCCTGAACCGGCCTGGTTTGGGCTGGTTTTCCAGCCACCTTACACGGCCCTACTAACAAACAAATCCCAAATTATTTCCAACATGTTTTAATTAACAAACAACCATTTTAACAACCAATTTAAACATCATCCATACAAAAATCATGATTATGAAGAAATCATCCAAATATGTCAAGAACACTAAACATGTTAAAAATTCATACAACATAATAAAAATAACCACTTATCATGTTACTAGTTAAAACCGTAAATAACAATAATATGAACAAAAACAAAAGATATGTAACATTAATTCGTCGAGTAACTCGGAATCGTTACCTTAGCTAGCACAAAATCAAGTAGCACCCAAAATAAGAACTAAAGAAATAAGAAACCCGTCTACTAGTCTTCTCCTAAAATATACGAGTCACCAAACTCGTCTTCAAAATCTTCCCCTATAAGAAATGACAAGAATAATATTATTAGAATTAAAACTTGGTTTTCCATAATTAAAGTGTTGAAAACGATTTTGTCGGAATTGAAAATAAAACGTACATGGAGATGAAGAGCGAAGAGGAGACTCTAGAAATATAAGTTAGGACGGATTTGAACAAGTTACGAAGGTTTTATGACGATTTTGCTCAAGAATGATGAAGAACGATGAAGAACGATGACGAACACCAAGAACGATTAAAGAAAGTATTAAAAAGGTATTAAGTTGATTTAGTGTAAAATGAAAAGATAAGTAGTGAATTAGAGTGGGGTGTGTGCCGTGTAGATATAGAGGAATTAATGAGTCGGGTTTTGAAAATGTTGTTACGGGATTGACTCGGGTTTTATAATTATATTATGGTAATTAGTTAGATATTATTAGGTTTAATGATAGTTTAATCAAATATCTAGATATTAATTAGATATTATGTTATTGAAATCAAAAGAAAGGAAAATATCTAGTCCTAAGAGAGGAGAAGGAGCCGTGTGGTTTTGGTAGGAATCGGGTCTGTTTTTAAGCGATTTGCGTAATTTAAACTGACGGATCGATAAAGTTACAAATAGATATTCGTATTAGTTTAATCGAAAGAATTAAAAGATCTAAAGTGAGTGGAAAAAGATGACATGGGGCGTGTGACTCATGCTAGAGTCGGGTTTCGGGTTTGTTTCGGGATTTAAGTTGACTCGGGAATAGTTAAATGACGTTCGGGGTTAAACCGTAAAACCTTCTCTTTAATTCCGAATAAATTCAAAATAATTATATTAAATTATCATAAATTCAAATAAATCTTAATAAATTAAAATAAATTAAATTTATTATTTTTCAAATATAATTTCCGTCTTTCAAATTACGGGTTGTTACAATCACCCCTCCTTTTAAAAAGTTTCGTCCTCGAAACTTAGAAGAAGGAAAGTAACATATATGTAGGTCTATTTCAAACCTTTTAAAAATATATTGTAATAAAAATACTGGGTCTTATCAATGGGGCGGAAGGTTTCTCGTCAGCTGTTAAGAACATCGACGTCCCAATTCAAAGACTCTAAAAGATACATTTTCTCATCAACAAATGAGAAAACTAGTTATCGAACGTCTCCAATAACAAGTCTCAACACTCCTTGACTGTAATATACTTGAAATCATAAAACATTTCCAAAAGCTTTTAGTTTAAAAATTTTATAGTAAAGGTAATAACTCTACTATCTATGCCTAAAATTTCTAACTAAAGTTTCTAATAATCTATCTATAAAAGATGATATTCGATAGAAAGAACGAAATATTCGAAAGAATAAATCGAATAGAAAGAGGAAAGAAGGAAGGAAATTTACCTCAAGTAAAGAGCTCGGGATATTTAGCTAACATTTTAGCTTCGGGTTCCCAAGTTTCTGATTCAACGTTTCCACAACGCCAAAGGATACGAACCAAGGGTACCACTTTGTTTCTGAGTTGCTTGTTAGCCCTTTCAAGTATACAAATCGGCCTTTCTTGTGACAACCCTCGCGAATGCGGAATAATAAATCAAACAAGCATGTGAATTATAATGCGGAAATAGGTAGTTTTTAAAAACCTTTATACATGCAAGTTAAATAAAGCGAGGAGTGTCAAAATATTACAACTAAGTGCGGAAAATAACAAAGAGACGGAGTCTCTCAAAATGTTAACAAAGAACAAGTGTTCAGCAAATAAGCTAAAATCGTCTAGAGGTTAATCTTCCAGGGACAACGCCCGCTAGCTCACACCCGAACCCCAAAATATCATATCCAAAGAGTCAATCCATGCAAGCAACCTGTTCATTCATGAAAAACATGAACGCCACAGTCAGTGGGGAGTAACTCCGGGTTCTCCCAGCCATATCACCTTTAACGTACATATAAGGAAATACAAAGGTAAAATCATGCATATATAGATATACATGGGAGTTGTGATAAGAATAAATAGGCAATTCTATAGATAATGATAAGAACATAAGAGGCACAATCCGAATCCATCATGATATTCAAAGACTCGGGGAAGACACTCTTAGGCAACCGAATACGCTCACTAGGGCTTACATCTCACCGTTAGCGGTATAAGATTGATACGATTGAGACTCGACAGACAAACCAGTCAAGTCATGCGATGATCACGATAAATACAACATATTATCATCCATTCACGAACCAAGACATTGACGGTGTCCAATCGTGCAATGACCATGAACAATATCATGAAATCACGCATTCAAAGACGACACAAGACGACAACTCTCACGGTAAATGAAACGCACTAGCATCGGGTACATGGCAAGTATGATTAACAGGCATCCACGGGATAAACATTTCCCTGAACTCATACACGATTCAATTCATTTCGTATATGTAGACTAATTTGCCTCCTGGTAGAACGACGATATAAATACCCGGTCCTA